>PVKC010038477.1:0-12668 GCA_004027635.1 Crocidura indochinensis
CTTTCTTTCTTTCTTTCTTTCTCGTTCGTTTTTTGAGCCACACCCAGTGATGCTCAGGGGTTATTCCTTGCTATGTGCTCAGAAATCGCTCCTGGCTTGGGGGACCATATAGGACGCTGGGGGATCAAACTGTGCTCCGTCCTTCGGGAGAGGGAAAATTAAGGCTTACTGGCAGAAAGAATTAAAATTAAGAAAAGTTTTTATGGTTTTAAGAAAACTCCTTCTGTTTGAAACTTCTTTATAGCAGAAGGCTATGAATCAATGAGAACTCAAAGGAAATATTGGTCTGTTTCAATTTGTGGCCCAAATAGTAAAGAAGCAGTTGCTGATCTATATGGAATGTATGGAATTTGCTATGAGAATAAGATGGCAATGCTTACAAATCCAGTACATCCATGTATGACAAATAGTAAGCATTTGCTATTATTTTTAAAATATATAAACTACTAGTATGCAGATTTATATAGATCACAGGACCCAGTTTGATGAATAGCTTTGTTTCAGTGTTCAAAGTTCAAGAAAGTGATTATCAGTATACAATCTTAGTGTATAAAAAGGTCATAATTAGGGCAATTGAATCAGCTTTGAAGTTTTGTGGTGTTTAATAATTTCTGAAGAAAAACGTTCAGAATAGCATTACTTTGTTTCTTATAAATAGCTTGTTTCTGTATAAAGAGCCTTATCTTTTTCTTTGCAGTTTATTTTTCTTTCTTTCTTATTTATTTATTTATTTATCTTTTGGAGGTCACACCTCGTGATGCTCAGGGGTTACTTCTGGCTATGCACTCAGAAATCACTCCTGGCTAGGGGGACCGTATGGGACGCTGGGAATCAAGCCAGATCTATCCTGGATCGGTCATGTGCAAGGCAAAGTGCCCTGCTGCTATGCTATCGCTTCTGCCCCATTTGCAGTTTATTTTCATTTTTTTAAAATTTCTTCACTTGAGATAACATAGTTACAGTTGTGTCTTTGTTTATATTTTTAATGTGTACAAATTTACTGCGATCCCATTACTAACAAGCCAACTTCATATGTAACTGCTCTTGGTTATTTTTAATTTGCCGAGAAAGAGTTTTGTTTTTGGTATCCAATAGCCATTCGCTTTAAAACTAATTAGTTTAAAACTTCAGTTTTAATTTTTTTAGCCAATTAGTTAATAACTCAGTAACTTTAGTCGAGTTGCCAAAATTCTCTCTCACTTAAAAACAATAATAACAAACTATAAAATGGAAATTGTGCGAAGCATGATTGGGACAAACTGCCTAATTTCAGGTACACAGTCGTTTACTTAACTTTATGGGTGTTTCTGGTGCTCAAACTTCCTTTTCTTAAACAGGGACTGAATTCTGTGATGCTGTGGATTGTATGGGGGCATCTCATGTCAGGAATTGAATACAGAATGCATGATAAGAGTGTACTTTACCAGTGGATTTTTCTCCTGGGTTTCTGGTTTGTGTTTTGGAGATAATAAGGAATTTAGGGTTTATAAGTATAAGGAAAAAATTGCTTATTGACTTATATCTATACAGATATAAGAAACAGATAGTCTATTTTCTGAGTCTACTTTCTCATTTTGGGGAGTTGGATTGGGCCACACCAGGCAGTACTCAGGAGTTATTCCTGGCTCTGTATGGATTCACTTCTGGTAGTGATTGTGGGGGCCATATGGGATCTTGGGGATGGAACCAGTATCAGCTGAGTACAAAGCAAGCACCTTAACCACTTTAATATATCTCTGACCCTCACTCTTTTTTTTTTTAAATGCACCTTAACTAAGTGTATAAACTTTAGAATCCCTTAAAATCAATCTTTTAGAGTCAGAGTTTTGACTTTATCTAGTTTTTGGCTTTCAAAGTCATTTTATCCATTCATGAATAATGAATGATCTAGTCTAAGATCAATGAAACATGTTTTCTCTTTGCCTAAAAAGGATACTGCAATTATTTTGTTTTAGAAAAGAAAAAATGAGTGATGTACTTCTGTGTTTCTGATTTTAGTAGGTCTTCTGCTACTTCTAAAGATTAGTGGCAGACAGAGAATAGACAGAGGACAACTTTCTCTCTACCCTTTGTCAAATTAAATAAACAAGGACATAATTAGAGTGAGTTATTTCTAATATTTCTACAGCCTATATAAACAACCCTAAACTTAAGCCTGTAATGTTGCAAGATTAACAAATTAAAAGTACAGCTGATCATAACTGCCAAGCAGATTTTCCAAATAAAGTAATTGCTTAATAAATACCAAATTAGTTTTCTTACTTTTCCATCTTTTCTACAAAAGTTCTGCTCCTTCTTCTCTTGGGGGGTGGGAGTGAAGGAGGCCCTAGCCACTTCTGATTTAAGTACTGCCTGATAGGAATTGAATTTTGTGTAAGTAAAACTTTTAATGTTTTAAATCTTTTTTATTGGGGGGGTCCCAACTGGTACTTCAGGGGACCACGGGCTACTTCCAGAGATGTACTGTAATCTTTGTACCTCTGTCCCCGTTTTAATCCATGGTTTTAAAACATTTAACCTTCTAAAGTAGTGACATAAACATTTAGGTTATGTACTCTTCAGTTTTTTCCTTTGTGAATATTTATTTACATATTCAGTGTGAGTACATTTGCATGCATTATCCTACGTAATAAATGTGCCCTTTAAACATAAACATAAAAATATTGTGGGAAGAATAAATAAACTATATTTAGGAAATAATTTGATCCTTTCAGATTATTAAAGATTCCTAATCTTTCATGGCATAATGTAAGGTCATTTTTATCATAAATGACCAAGGACATAAGTTTTTATTTCAGATAAACTTCTTAGGCTGTTGTCTGATCTATGTAGGCTTTTTACCTAATGTACTTAGAATATCATTGATATTTTATTTGTCTCTTGGTCATACCCAGCAATGATCAGGGCTTATTCCTGGCTCTTTTCTTAGAAATTAATCCTGGTGACACTTGGAGAACCATATGGGATGCAGTGAACTGAACTTGGGTCCACCATATGTAGGGGAAAATGTCTTATCTATTGTATTATCTCTCTAGCTCATCATTTATCTTCTTTGTATATTAAATTTTATCTTGAAGTTAGATCAGTTGATTCTATGTTAGTTTATGCTCACATGACTAGAATTCTTGTGATTTCTTTGCAAGAATTTTTAAAAGTGGCTTCTCCTTTTAGTTTGGGTTAATTGGGTAGATAACAATATGTTAAAAGTTACTTAATTAGTCACACATAAAATAGACCATGTCATCATGATTTGGTAGTGAACATCAGGTCTGACAACTCCCATCTGTGAAACTTTTAATTAAATTTTTTGAATTAAAATATTAAAATTAAAAAATAAGATTAACATAATTTAAAAGATACCTCATCCACATTGCATAAATGTTACCATCTCATCCACATATAAACAAGAACTGTGTGATGAATCTGTGCATTATATAATTGTAAAAGTTAATTTTATTTGTATGAAAGGGAAAGCTACATATAAATGGAAATTGTTAATATTTTGTTTTCCAATACATTGAGCTTGAGACATTCTATCAAGAGCAAAGCCATTATCCTTTGTGAAAGACCAGCTAGTAATTATTTTCAGGGTTGTGAGTACAGGTTGCGCTGATCTTACTCAGCTCTGCCATTAGCTGTGTGAAAGCAGCCACATACAACTTGGATTGTGGCTAGTTTGGATATGATAGTTTACCAATAACATTTCACAAGAATAGATATTTTATTAGATTGGGAATGGAGAACAAAACCTACCAAACCCAGATCTAGAGGGTTATAAATTAGTTTAACATTCAAGAAAATATTTTCTGTTACAGTAAATAATCCCAAGCTTGAGGCAAGTTTATTTCAAATGGAAATCTTATGGATGGAGAAATAGTACAGAGTTAAGGTGCCTGCCCTGCAGTGGAGGCTTTGTTTTGATCCCTTTATTTTAGATGCTCCCCCTAACACTATCACAAGTGTCCCCTGAACTCAGAGCCAGAAACTGCTTTTGAGTACTGCTGGGTATGTGACTCCTTCTCCTCAACCCATAATAAAAGAGAAAAGTTTAGCTTAACTCCAAACCTATTATAAATCACGTTGCATTAGAATTCATACATACACCACACACATGGAGTAATGAGATAGTTGCTATCTAGTGAAACTCAAAGTGAAACTCAGTACTGATTAGTGTATTTGAAATTTAGGAGAAAGAAGATTAAGAAACTTTCCCAAACTGTTCTATATTCATTGTATCTTCAAAAAAAAAAAAACTACACAAATTGTGAGATTTTCAAGGAAAATAGACAGAGATGAGCAGGAACACATACTACTGGAAGTAAGAAGTTACAACGAACATGAATGAAACATTGTTTTCACAGGCAGGCTCCCTATTCTCATGATATTGCAGTAAGTAGAGGTAATAGAGAATCATTTTATTAGTGAGCCATTATGATTATAGCATGATGATTGCAGGCCATCCTAATAAAAATATCAAGAGAAATAAAAGAGATTTTTGATATACCAGACAGAAGTTATCAGTGGTGTTAGTCTTTTTTATTAACTCAGCTTTGCACCTAGAGTCCAGTGAGCATGATAAAATAGATCAAATTACCTCACTTTGGGCATTCGGATCAATGGACAGTTTGTTATAAATCTTATTTTCTTGTGTGTGTAAACTCAAAGAGAGACTTGTTCATGTGACATTTTCATCCTTTCACAAGAATAAATCTATCATGTAACTAAAATCAACCCTATTAAAGCAAAGGAAGTAAATTCACATTATTGTGAATTGCTCGCCAAGCATGGTGTCATAAATCATGATTTGTTGAGTCCTTAAATACTGAAAAAAGCACTACGTATTAACATAGAAACTTAAAGTTTTATAAAGAGGCTAGAGCTTGAGAAGTTAAGTAAATTGTTCAGAATTAGGGCTGCATGACAGGACAGGTCAAACGCTTACCAACATCTGAGGGTCCCCTCTTTTTTTTCATTCAACCCTTTAACTTTTGTAATTTTGTGATTTATAATAATTTTATAATATTGTAAACAAAGGGTATTACATCTTAACAAAGAATATTAAATCTTCTTCAGGCTGTTCTTTATAACCCAGTGTTATCATATGAATCATATTCCCCTCAGGGACTTCTGAAAAATTAAGGATATTTGTCCCATCTGTAGTGCCTTTTATTGAGCTTATGTGTCTATTTTTGATCAGTTTTTATGTTTTTGTATCCATCATCAAGCTTTTAGCTGTCACTTATCATTCTTTCTATGACTGTCTCAAGCTTACAACTACTGCCCATTTTCAATTTTTAGGATAATGTCCTGATGATTAAAAAACCAAATAACCTAGCCTGTTAGAATGATGGTGAAAAATAATGCTTTAGAGATCTGAAAAAGGGTATGAGAGATAGAGCAATTATTTCAGTAAAACACAGACATTTTTTTTCTTTCTCTCAGTTTTCTTAATTTTTTTCTATTAAAGTGAGATGCCAGAAAATATACCATGGAAAATTAAGACTTCATTTTGTAACAGATATATTTTAGAAAAAAATTTATCTACACATTTTCCTTAAAATTTTCTTTCATTTCAGCTTGCCAAGCTTATTTTCATTCCCCTTGTCTATACCATCTCGCATACAAATATTAGTAATAGAATAAAAGAAATTATCTATAGCTGAGAAATACAGAAAAATTGAAGTTGAATAAAAATGGCATGTAAAAAAAGATAAGAATTCTAATGAGGAAAATTGGCTTTAATTTCTTTGCTTCTATTTGTTTCAGGGTAGAATGTGAGAAATAATATAATTTTAAAGACTAAAATTGAATGGGACCTCGAGATAATCCATCAGGTAAGACAGTTGTCTTATATGAAAAGTGATCCCATTTGAATCCCAAGCACACCATATAGTTACCCCAAGCACCACCAGAAGTGACCCCTGAGCACAGAGCTAGGAGTAACTCCTGATCAAAGCCTGTGTGGTTCCAACCTCCTTAACTGCCCCCATTAAATTAAATGCTTATATTTACTTCACAGACACATAACAATTAAATAAAAATTACTTGAGAAAGCAGCTACCATATTATAAAATTTCATTGAATCATATTGAATAGTATTGAATATAATTTGGGAAAATAGTAGCACTTGGATTTAAAATGAGAAATTTCTTAGAAGTGGAGGAATATATGCTTATTGTGTGCACAGATTATTTTGCATAAAACCAAGATGGTATATATCTGAACAATAATGAAATGGAACCATGAGACGAATATTTTATATCTGCTCCTTCATCTCCCCTTACCTTAGTTTATAACTCTTGTGGTACTTAAAGGCTATAAAGGTATGTTTTCTTTCTATATCTCCAGATTTCAGTTCACTGCATACTTGATACACAATATGTAGTTTTGAATGAAAGAATAAATAGATGTACAGAAGGAGAGAATGAAATAGTGATGGCATTTGTTGTCTTCAGAAGACTAATCTCTTCCTGAGAACCAGTCTCTTATTTAGCAAGCTCTTTCATATGACAAGAATGGTGAATTCGAATGTTTCAAGGATGGTTAGGGTCCTAGGTTGTACTCAAATTTACTTCTGGAGTCATAATGGGATCTGTTTGCTTAGGGTTAAAACTTATTTTTATTTCTTCTAAGTCATAACTTGAAATAAAAATGAAGTAAAGTACTTGTAAAATATCCTTATTCTATAGATTGAACATTGTGAGCTTTGCCTATAGATATAGAAGTGCCTAGTTTCAGCCCCTGAAATATAACAGCACGCCATAAAAATCAAATAGAGCAGCCCTGAGGGCTACTGTTAATTTTGTACTTCAACCCAAGAATTGTAAAACAAAGTCTCTTTACAAAGAGAATTTTCTGCAACAGAGGATTTACAAACCAGTAAAAAGGAATGATGCTAGGAGGGTTTTATTTCATCACTGTTATCCTCATTATAAATAAGAAATATTTTATTACTTCCTCCAGATACAGTATTTTGCTGGATGCTACCCTCTGCTTCATGGCACAACCTTTATAAATTAAGTAAATGAATACAAGTTGAAGTCATTAAAACAGCTTCATAATTCCTAAAATGTGTATGTGCACACTCACATATATATATCTTATGATGTTTATTGTGTGCATGTTGAGATTTAGAAACATCATAGAAGTTCATGATAATGGTAAATTTTTTATTTGGGTGATAAAAACTCTATGTCATTGAAGGATTTCTAAATTGTTCTCAGTTTTCTATCTTGTTATTGTCTTTAAATCTTCCAAAGTCTAAAAAAGCATTACTTCACTAGAGCAAAATATCTTCTTTAAAAGTTAGAGAACTTTTGAAAACTATGCTGGATTAGCCACTTATATAGGAGACATTTGTAGTTAACTTACTCCATATATATTTCTTTTCTCTATTTATTTGATAGGATAAATTTAATTTTGTTGAAGATAAAAATGTACAATATACATACACATTAATTACACATTATACATATACATTATTTATTATACATGTACCTTTATTCTTTCAATGAGATAAATAGAATAGTGCTGAGATTTATTGAGTAAGCTTCCTACTTCCTGTGTTGTGCTGAACACTTGTATCCCTCTAAAATTCGTATTTTGAGGTGCTATTCCCCAAGATTATGTGCTTTGGGGTTTTGGAGATATGAGGTAGAGATATTTGGGGAATATGGTTAGGTTTAGATTAGGTAATAAGAGTGAGATGCTCATTGGTGATATTAATGTCTATATAAGAAGAGAAGGAGACTCAAAGATAATGTATGAAAAGACCACCTAAGTACATAGTTAGAAAGATGCTATTTATAAGTCAGTTAAAGAGACTTTTCCAAATACTGAATCTGCAATCACAGTGATCTTAGACTTAACATCTATCAGAACTGTAGCAAAATAAAAGTTTGTTGTAGTTATACTTGGTCTATTATGTTTTTTCATAGTAAAAGTAGATGAAATGTCTTGTTTTTATAAAATGTCAAGAGTAGAATAAAAGCCAATGTACTAAGGGTAGAAGAGAAGAAAGAAAGAGCTTGATTTCTGATGGCATCTTTAAACACTCAGCATATTGCAATCATCTGTTTTCTGACTTCTCTATTACCTGGGACAAGGAAACACGTTTATTTAAACACTGCACATTATGTTTCCTCATAATTGCATTGGAAAACTTCATGGAAATGTGAAATGGCTATGGTCCATTAATACTCAAATTCTATGTATTCAAATTGATTATTCAATTATTGCTTTTTAATAATTTCAGTAAAAAGCTAGGCATGACATAAAATATGAGTTAGTTTTGATGCTATAGCTAGGGAGATTACTCTAAGGGGAATTTGTTTAAGCCCAAATATTTTGTAATAACATTTCTAAGGAAACCTTATCATCTGGAGAAATGATTAATTTTAGTAACAACACTTGTAGCAACATTTTTTTGAATTTTATTTTTTCATGGACTTACTGATTTAATTATGGAACTATAGATATAATCACCATCAGGCCACCTCCAAAGATTCAACACCATCCTCATTCTTCCCACCCTCTAACCCCCTTTCCTCTGGTAATCACCACAGTTGTGACTGAATTTAAAATTAGTTTTTCTTAAAAACTCATTTGTTTACCTTAGTCCACATGTAAGTGAGAGCATCTAATAATTGTCTCACATGCTGTGACTATTTTCCTTTAACAAGACCACTTCTAATTTATCCATATTCATCAATTTAAAATTTTTTCCTAAACGACAGTACAGTAACCCATTGAGTGTATATAGCACAGTTCCAGTATCCATTACTTGTCAATGACCTTTTAGGTTGATAGAAGGTTTTGGCAATGTAGTTACTGTGCATTTGCAGGAGGGAAAAAAAAGCATAAAACAATTTTTTTATTATTATTTACTTATCTATTTTTTGTTGATTTCATTGTTGTGGTTTGGCTATTGAAGTGGATGTCTCCATTTATATTTATTTATTTGTTTTCTTCTTTTCTTATGTGCTCTGCCACATTTTTTTTATCTCAATAACATGGCTTTTATATGGTGTTTACCCTTTAGTTTTATTTTGTTTTGTTTGTTTTTTTGGAATTCTCACTGGATATTTTATTTGACAGTTCTTTATGTACTGTTGTACATAAGTTCTTTATGTACTATTGTGGTGTTTCACCTTCTTTTTCCCCTTCGTCTCTCAAGTCAAGGATGAAAGCCTCTAGAAGGACTCCGCACATTTCCTGAGTATCTGATTCTTTTTTTCTTTTTTTTTCTCCAGGTTCTCACTTTTCTCTTCTTCAAACAAAGCCGCATATCTTGAACTATCTAGTCCTGCCTCCCAATTAGGGGGTGGGGATAATGGAGGTACCAAGACCAAATAGGTGTAAGACCACTAAGTAGTAAGCTAGGCACAGAGGGGATCACTTATTCTAGCAGCCCCGGGGGGGGGGGGTAAGGGAAGAGGATATGGGAAGAAGGATGGGAACAGAGGTGGAGGGAGGACAATTTGGTGATGGAAATTCCCCTGATTTTATGTTAATATGTACCTAAAATATTATTGTCAACGATATGTAAGCCACTTTGATTAAAATAAAAATTATATTTAAAAAAAGAATATATAGGTACATTTATTATTTTTCAAATGAGCATTTTAATTTTCTTTCAATATAAACTTAGGAATGAAATTGCTCAATCACCTGGCATCGCACTTTTATTTATTTATTATTTATATTTTAATTTTCATTTTTGGACTACACCCACACAGTGCTTATTGCTGGCTCTGCTTAGGGATCAATTCTTGCAGGATTTGGGGGGAGGTGGTCTATAGGGGCTGCCATGGATCGAACCTGGGTCATGCTCTACTAGCTATAATATTTCTTTAGCCCATCTGTTTTTATTATTAAAAGCACTCTTTATATATGAAATAGTTGCACCAGTTCATATTCTTGTCAACAGTAACAGTTCCTTTATCACCATAACCTACTCAAGAATTGTTTTTAATTTTCTTGATACTAGGCATTTTCACAGGTGTGAAACGATACTTCATAGTTGCTGCTATTTGCATTCTCTTAATAATATATGATGTTGAACATTTTTTACATGTCTAGTAGTCTTTTGGTGTGATCCTTAAGGTTTTCTATATATACTTACCATCCACAAGTGGCAATTATTTTACTCCTTTTCAATTTGAATTCTCTTTATAGCTTTTTTTTGTTGATTTTTTTGTCACACCTGGTAGTTCTCACGGGTTACTCCTAGCTCTGCACTCAGGAATCACTCCTAATGGGCTCAGAGAACCACATGGGGTGTCAAGATAGAACCCAGCTTTCCCACACATAAGCACCTTACCCAGTGCACTATCTCTTAAGCCTCAATTTGTTTCTTTTCCTTGCCTAATTGGCAAGGTATTCCAAAACTAGGTTGAAAATGAGTGACAGAAATGAACATCCTAAATTGAAATGTGCCGGCACCCTGGCACTGCACCTGGATGGAAGTGCTTCCTTGTCTTCTCTGGGAATCCCGCCAGAAGTGGAGTCTTCCCTTATTCTGACAAGAAGTAAGTCTGCAGATTTGAACTCACCTGCTCTAAAGCAATTATGATGAAACTGAGACACCAAAATAAAAATCCAGGTAAAAGTTTGAAAGGTTGCAAGAAGTCTACAGTGCGGGATGGGAAGAAAGTATCCTCCATAATGACTTCTGCTCCTTAGCTTGTTAATTCCAATAATCATGTCAGTCATGAAGTTGAACTTAAGAAGAAAAGGGTAGAAGAGATGAGGGTAAAGCAGCAGACTGCCTGGGAACAAGAGCAATACCGACACAGGACCATTGAGAGTTACTGTCAGGATGTTATGAGACACCAAGAAGAGTTTGAGCGAAAGGATGAAGTTATACAGAAATTAAATACGTTTCCTCAGCTGAATGATGAGGCCTCAAGGATGTCTTATTACGAGGAGTTCTGTAAGGTGGTGTCATACTCTGATGTAATTCTGAAAGTTCTGGATGCTAGGGACCCATTGGGTTGTAGGTGCTTTCAAATGGAGGAAGCTGTCCTGCAGGCAGAAGGCAACAAGAAACTGGTCCTGGTCTTGAACAAGATTGATCTGGTCCCCAAGGAAATTGTGGAGAAGTGGCTGGAATACCTTAAAAATGAACTACCAACTGTGGCTTTTAAGGCCAGTACCCAGCATCAGGTCAAAAACCTGAATCATTGCAACGTTCCTGTAGATCAGGCTTCTGAGTCACTGTTGAAAAGCAAGCTTGATTTGGAGTTGAAAATCTCATGAGAGTCCTGGGAAACTATTGCCATCATGGAAAAGTGCATACCCATATCCGTGTGGGTGTTGTGGGCCTTCCCAACGTTGGAAAAAGCAGCCTGAACAATAGTTTGAAACGAAGTCGTGCATGCAATGTGGGAGCTGTTCCTAGGGTTACCAAATTCATGCAGGAGATGTATCTGAACAAATTCATCAGGTTACTAGATTCCCCAGGCATTGTTCCAGGCCCCAGTTCAGAAGTGGGTACCATCCTGTGCAATTGCATCCAGATACAAAAGCTTGCAAACCCTATGACCCCAGTGGAGATCATCCTGCATCACTGTAATGTGGATGAGCTTTCCAATTACTATGGCATCTCTGGGTTCCAGACCACTGAGCACTTTTTTTTTAAATATGGAACGCTTCACGGATTTGCGTGTCATCCTTACGAGTGGCCCACCGCTTAGGGAAGAAGAAGAAGGGAGGCACATACAATTTGGATCAGGCAGCCAAAGCTGTATTGGCTGACTGGGTGAGTGGGAAGATCAGCTTCTACAAGCCTCCACCTGCTACCCACACTCTACCCTCCCATCTCAGTGCTGAGATTTTTAAAGAGATGAGTGAGGCCTTCAACACTGAGGATACTGAAAAGGCCAATGAAGACACCATGGAATACTTAGCCACTGGAGAGTCTGCTGAGCTATTGGATGGCATTGGTCCTCTCGAAATGGATATCAAGCTGCTCCATTCACTTCTGGCAGGTGACATAGAAAATAAAACCAACAGTTATCATTATAAACAAAACAGAAAAGTTAGAGGTGAAATGCAACAATGGTATATAAGAGGTAATTGGGGTTAAATAATGTAAAGACTGGATTATTTGGGAGGGTGGTAAATACATTGATTCATCTTAGGTTTTAAACTAAAATTCATATTAAAAACTTCCAGGGTAACAATTAAAAGAATAGGATGCACATACTCAACAGTCTTTTGTTTTGTTTTTGTTTTTGTTTTTGTTTGTTTTTGGGCCACGCCCGGAAGTGCTCAGGTGTTCCTCCTGGATCTCTGCTCAGAAATCGTGCCTGGCAGGCACAGGGGACCATATGGGATGCTGGTATAAAAAAAAAAAAAAAAGAAAAAGAGAAAATAAAACCAACATGTATCAGCAGTGTTCAGAAATTACTCCTGGATCTGTGCTCAAGGATCACTCCTGGCAGGCTTGCAGCACCATACCCAAGGAACAAACCCAGAATGGAGATCTCACTGGATATTGTGCCAGTTCGAACCATTATCAGAAGAGTTGTCCTAAACTCAGTGTGGAATACTACCCTAGAAATAATGACATGGAAGACTGCATTGTGGATTGCTGCCCAATGCTGCGGAGGATCATGGAATCTGACCACTTGCTGCAAGGCCAGGCTCTAGCATCTGCTCTGAAG
>PVKC010038478.1:0-12768 GCA_004027635.1 Crocidura indochinensis
GTGAAAAAAAAAAAGTGGAAGACAAAAGAGAAGGAAAATAATATCAAAAACAGACAAAAAATAAAACAAAACAAAACCAGAAAAAGAAATGCTGGAGTGGCAGGGTTTGGTGTTACCCCAATTTTTTTTTGTTTTGTTTTGTTTTGTATAGGCACAGTAAGTATTGGGGAAGTAAGGAAATTTCCATGGTCTAAGGGATTCAGGGTTTTTCCACTCTTGGAGCATATTGTCATGGGAACAACCACTGGCTCCACATCTTCTCATTGCCATATCCCAGGGGTTTTGTTTGCTTCAGGACCAGTCATATGAACATGTAGTGTAAATAAAAAATGAGCAGACTGGAACACCAAACAGAATAGATACCCAACCTACAACAAGCTGTAAAGTGGAGACAAGTTACACTAGTATTCTGGGGTGGGGGGAGGGGAGTAAAGGAGGGAGATATGGGAGACATGCTGGGAGGGGAGTGGAGGGAGGACAACATTGGTGGTGGGAATGCCCTTCATTCATTGTCACTATGTACCGTAATAAGTCTGTGTAATGAACTTCAGTCACAATAAAAATTAAAAAAAAATTAAAAGGAAACAAATGCTGCATCATCCAGTAATATTGGCACTTACCCAAAGAGCATAAGACATAAATTCAAAAAGGATATTTGCATCTTAGGTGAATTTGTGCTTTATGCGAGAACTTGGATGGAATGTGTGGTGTTCATCCTAAGTAAAAGAAATCCAGAAGTTTCACTCCTAAATAAAATCAAAATATCCAACACAAAGGAACTGGCAAAACACAAAAACAAAAATAACTTTTAGACAGAAAAAGCTATGGTGGTCTTGGATGGAAAGGGAAGAAGTAGGAAGAATGGGTAAGCTAGGTTATTTTGATAGTGTAGCTACACTAGATATTTGGTGATGGTATGAGCTTTCTATGCACACTGTACTTTGGAATCTTATTGTAAATTGTGATAAAGAAATACAATTGGATTTTTTTGTTTGGTTGTTTGGTTGGTTTTGGGGTCAACTCAGCAGCGCTCAAGGGTTACTACTGACTTTGTGCTCAGAAATCACTCCTGGCAGGAATGAGGGACCATATGGGATGCCAAGATTCGACATCCTCTGTCATGGATCAGCTGGGTAAAAGGCAAATGCCCTACCACTGTGCTATCTCTCCGGCCTCTAATACAATTGGATTTTAATTGAATCATAAATGAACATCAAAATGTTTGTGCCACATCACGTTTCCTTTTTTTCAGAAAAAAAGGTTTAATTTATTGAATTCCCTTTCAAAGAATAAAACCATTCTTATCACTTCTTCCTAAAATGTATACCTTTTTCAGTAACATTAAGCTGCATAGAATAAGAACTTAGTTTTCTGATATGTAAATGAAATATATCTACTAAATATTTATAATAACGGATTTTTTTCCAGTGACAAATCTTTTGAGTTTTTATCTCTTTTTTTCTAACCTAAGTAAAAATATTTGACTAAAGGTTAGTGACTGCAAAAGCTGCTGGATCTTTAGGCAGATACAAATAGCTGACATATGCTAAATAGAAAGCCAAGGGAAATAAAATGCATTCTGATCATTTAACATCAGTTTTGAGCAGCGTGGAAAGGAGTAGAATAAAAAGACAAGAGGTGTTGACGATTTTATTTTCCTACTCAAAAAAAGGTCAGAATGGTGCATCATAAGAAAATCATAATTTTAGAGGCTGCAATTTCAGTGACTAGAATAATTTTCAAATATTCAGATTTTTCTAGTAGCCTCTGATCTCAGAAGAGAAAGAAAATGACAGGTGTTTATTTTTCTGTATATAAAAATGACATTTATTGTAAGGTTGTTATACAAAAGATCTTTTCTTCTTTGTAAGACAAATAATTATACCACAGATTCAATCTACCATCTAGCAGGTCTGCATGTGGCTTAAGTGACTATTGCAGTGACCTAAATGCAGAAACGTTTGCAATATCACAAACTTAAAAGCCATGATCCAAGTGGCCCAAAACCCCTACTTGTATCTATCATTTTTCCTTGGCAAATCACTGACTTTGCTTCACTAAGAACCCTCCCCCCAAATTGCTCTATTTATACACATGGTGCTTTATAGAATATGTGCAGATTACCTGTGTGCTCTGTTTTAAAAACAAAATAATTGGTGATATATGAGTACATTGAGATAGATATATTTAAACTATTATAAATGATGTGGAAGTCGGATCTAATTCTACCGAAAGGATGCCTTCTTTAAGACATTCTGAAGAGGGTTAAGTGAAATTTTTCAAAGTAGGAAGGTATGACAGGCAGGGCTGACAGTAGAACGCCAGCCTCCAAGAAGGCCCCAGGGGTTCTACCACCAGGCACACATACCCCTCCCATACCATGTCAGGGTCGGTCTATGTCATCAATCAGATACTGCTGAAGTGATGATATGTCAATTCCGAGATTAGATTATAAAACACATTAAGGCTGTTGTCTTGGCTGTTCTTGCCTTCACTTTCTCTTGTATCCCTTGCTCTGGGGAAAACCAGGTGCCATGCTCCAAGGACATTTCAGCTCACTGTGCAATAAAACCTGGGGCCTCCAGACAAGAGCCATTTGAATGAGCTCAGAAACTGATTATCTGGCCCCAGCCAAGCATTCTGATCCCTGTAGCTCTGGCTGTCAGTTTACTGTAACTTCATGAGAGACCCCCAAGTCTGAACTACCCAGCCCTGATACAGTTACCTCCATCACATGAACTATAAGGTGCTAATGCTTATTATTTCAGTTTTAGGATAAGTTGTTAAACTGTGATGGATAATTGATCTAAATGGTGCAAGGGAATACTCTTTCACTGAGAAAGAATTTCATAGCTTTCCTTAATGGGCTGGATACTATGGAGCCTGGAGACACAATGATGAATAAGACAAAAACAGGGTCTGCCCTGGAGCTCAGATTTATAATACATAAAGTATAACAAATAAAAACAAGACTTGTTAGGCTAGAATGATACAAAACTAGTCACTAACCTTGAATAATCTGCTGCCTATGAGATCTAGGACAGGCTACTTAACCTATAACATAGTTTTTTCATTTTAAAATGACACCATCAACATCCAGGTAGTGAATTAATGTAAAATTAGAAATAACATTGGTAAGATACATGATGTAAGGTTGATGCTTCATAAATAGTAGATACTGTTTTTGTGATGGTATTGCTGAAAAACAAATTTAATTTAGAAGTGGGGAGAGGAAACAGTTCATTCTGCTTAGACTATCACTTAACTGTTTTTCACTCTAACAACTGATTAGGAATTCCAGAGACAGATATATAATCACCTCTAATTAACAAATTGACTCTGAAAAATAAAAGAATCATTCTTTTTAAAAATGTATTGCTCGGGGCCGGGCAGTGGCGCTGGAGATAAGGTGCCTGCGCTAACCTAGGACGGACCGCGGTTTGATCCCCCGGTTCCCCATATGGTCCCCCGTGCCTGCCAGGAGCGACTTCTGAGCGAATAGCCAGGAGTAACCCCTGAGCATCACTGGGTGTGGCCCAAAAACCAAAAAAAAATGTATTGCTCAACAACATTAAGTTTTAGGTTTAGAGATTTTCACCTCAATTATTGAACTTGCTAAACCATGCCTACCACTAATGACATACCTAGGTCTACATTACCCACAAAAACTCCACTCCATCACCTATGACACTCACTATTCCGGTCTCAGATTCCAAAGGTTATTGTTTTGGTGAGGCTACATTTCATACCCAATGGCAAAAGAAAAAAATTAAACAAAACAATGGCTTCTTCATTTCTTAGAGTAAAAGACAATGAGCAGAACATAAAAGGTTAAACAAAATCCTGTAACTCTGCTATATCACTGGCACCCTTAGCTCTAAAATAATGCCCTGGAACCCTTAGACCTAAAATATTTTCGTGGGACAATTGCTCTTCCAGGCCTTCACACTGTTGGGAAAGGGTTCTTCATATGACACTGCCAATGAGTTAGCTCTCTGATCTGAAGTTCCATTATTACTTGGGTTATTATGCCTGTTATATGTACATTTGCAATAAAATGAAACAAAGTCTACATCTGCTTAAATAAGTTACTCACCTTCACTCCCTGCCATCAGGAATGCACTACACAGCCACCACAGTAATACAACTCAAACAAACAAAATAGATTATAATTAATAGCAACTTGCAGATAAACCATTCCGAGTCTCCACAATTTATTTAATGTATTACGAATAAAATATTATTAACAATAAACAACTTACAACCAGACTGAAACCCAACAAAAATATACTAGCTCTGAAAAGAGAAATGGAAGAAAGTAGACTAGTAGTTATATATAGGGCACTCTATTCCCAGAAAACTGAATATACATTCTTCTCCAGTGCACATGGGTCATTCTCCAGGACAGACCACATGCTGCCCCATAAAACATATCTCTATAAAGTCAAGTGGATAGAAATTGTACATTCTACCTTTTCAGATCAAAAGGCACTGAAATTAGAAGTGAACTACAGGGGTTGGAGAGATAGCATAGAGGTAAGGCGTTTGCTTTGCATGCAGAAGGACAGTGATTCGAATCCTGGCACCCCATATGGTCCCCCCGAGCCTGCCAGGAGTGATTTCTGAGTATAAAGTCAGGAGTAACCCCTGAGTGCTATTGGGTGTGAACCAAAAACTAAACAAACAAACAAAAAAAAAACAAAAAAAAAGTGAACTACAAAGGGACAAAGAAGAAAAACTTTAATATCTGAAAAATAAACAGCTCACCATGAAAAAACCAGTGGGTCAGAGATGAAATCAAAGATGAAATCAAAACATTCTTGGAAACAAGTAACAATAAAGACACAAATTATCAGAATTTATGGGACACAGCTAAAGCGGTACTAAGAGGAAAATTTATAGCTTTAAAAACACATCAGAAAGGAAGAAGGGGCCTATATAAAGAGCTTAATGACAGTTTTTAAAATTAGAAAATTATTAACAAAAGGAACCATAAATAGGTAGGCAGAAAGAAACAGCAAAGTTTAGAGCAGAAATCAATAAAGTGGAAATCAAAAAAAAAAAACAATCCAAAAGATTAACAAAGTTGATCAACAAAGTTCTTTTGAAAAAATAAGCAAGATTGATAAGCCACTAGCAAAACTCAAAAAGAAACTGAGAAACTTAACAAACTAGATTAGAAATGAAAAGTGGGAGATCACTACAAATGCTGCAGAGAATCAAAGGGTAATCAGAGACTACTTTGAGAAACTCTATGCCATGAAACATGAGAACCTGGAAGAAATGGATAAATTCTTGGACTCTTCTAGTCTTCCATGGGTAAACCAGGATGATCTAGCATATCTAAACAGATTCATCACTACTGAGGAAATAATCAAAAGTCTTCCCAAAAAAAAACATCCCAGGTCCAGATGGATTCACTAACGAATTCTTTCAAACCTTTCGAGAGGAATTACTACCAATCCTTTTCAGGCTCTTCCATGAAATTGAAAAATCAGAAACACTCCCAAGTAGTTTTTATGAAGTTAACATCACATGATACAAAAACCAGACAGAGATGCTGCATGAGAGAGAGAGAGAGAGAGAGAGAGAGAGAGAGAGAGAGAGAACTACAGATCAATATCCCTGATGAACACAGATGCAAAGATCCTCAACAGAATTCTAGCAAATAGGATGCAATGCCTCATCAAGAAGATCATACACCATGACCAAGTAGGTTTCATTCCAGAAATGCAAGGTTTTTTTTAACACATGTAAATCAATCAACATAATGCATCATATCAACAAAAATAAAAATAAAAACTCTCATCAAGATGGGAATAGATGCAACTTATCTCAATATAGTAAAGGCCATCTACCAAAAGCCAATGGCAAATATTATTCTCAATGGAGATAAACTAAAAGTTTTTCCTCTAAAATCTGGTACAAGACAAGGCTACCCTCTCCCATCACTCCTATTAACATAGTGCTGGAATTTCTTACCATAGCAACTAGGCAAGAAAAAGATATCAAGGAAATCCAGATAGAAAAGGAAGAAGTCAAGCTCTCAACTGTTTGCAAGATGACATGACACTATATTTAGAAAACCCTAAAGACTCTACCAAAAAGCTTCTACAAACAATAGATGCATATAGCAAAGTGGCAGGCTACAAAATTAACACGCAAAAATCAATGGCCTTCTTATACCCCAATGATGATAGAGAAGAAATGGATATTAAAAACCAATCCCATTCATGATAGTGTCACAGAAACTCAAATATCTTGGAGTCAACTTAATTAAAGAAGTAACAGGGGGCCCGGGAGATAGCATGGAGGTAAGGCATTTGCCTTTCATGCAGAAGGTCATCGGTTCAAATTCCGGTGCCCCATATGGTCCCCTGTGCCTGCCAGGAGCAATTTCTGAGCATGGAGCCAGGAGTAACCCCTGAGCACTGCCGGGTGTGACCCAAAAACCATAAAAAAAAAAAAAAGAAGTGAAGGACCTATACTAAGAAAGCTACAAAACCTGCTTCAAGAAATAAAAGAGGACACATGGAAATGGAGACATATCCTGCTCATGCATTGGGAGGATTAACATCATTAAAATGTCAATACTCCCCAAGGCATTGCACAGATTTAATGCAATCCCTCTAACCATAGCCATGACATTCTTCAAAGAAGTGGATCAAACACTCCTGAAATTCATTTGGAACAATAAGCACCTGTGAATAGCTAGAGCAACCCTTGGGAAAAGAAATATGAGAGGTATCATTTTCCCCAAATTTAAATTGTATTACAAAGCTATAGTCATTAAAACAGCATGGTACTAGCATAAAGACAGACCCTCAAATCAGTGAAATAGACTTAAGTATTCAGAGAATGTGTCACAAATGTACAATCAATTATATATTTTTTATTTTTGGGCCACACCTGGTGATGCTCAGTGGTCATTCCCGGATATGTGCTCAGAAAGTGCTCCTGACCCAGAGGATCAAATTGTGATTTGTCCAAGGTCAGCCACAAAGGCTGTAAGGCAAACACCCTACCAGTGTTCTGGCCCTACAATCTGGCCAGTGTTCTGGCACCAGTGTTCTAGCCCTACAAGCAGTTAATTTTTGATAAAGGGGCAATAAATGCAAAATTAAGCAAAAAAAAAAAAAGCCTCTTCAACAAGTGGTGTTGGCACAACTGGTCAGCAACACGCAAGAAAGTGAACTCAGTTCACTTTCTCCATCTAATACCATGCACAAAGGCCAAATGCAAATGGATTAAAGACCTTGATATCAGACTAGAAACCATAAGGTATTTAGAACACGTAGATAAAACACTTTATGACATTGAGACTATAGACAATTTAAAGGAGGAAACTGCTCTCTCCAAACAAGTGGAAGCAGAGATAAACAGTTGGAACTATATTAAGCTGAATGACTTCTGCACAGAGGAAATAGTGCCTGGAATACAAAAGCCATCCACAGAATGGGAGAAACTATTCACCCAATATCAGATAAAAGGGGTTAATATCGAAAATATACAAGGTACTGACAGAACTTAACAAGAAAAAAGATCTAACCCCATAGAAGAATGAGGAGAAGAAATGAACCAACAATTCCTCAAAGAAGAAATACAAAGGGTCAAAGGCTCCCCAGTGGGGCTGGAGCGACAGCACAAAGGCAAGATGTTTGCCATGAAGTTGCCTAGGATGGACATTGATTTGATCCCTGAAAGTTCCATATGATCTCCCTAGCCAGGAGTGATTTTTGAGTGATAAGCCAGGAATACCCCTGAGCATCATCAGGTGCGCCCCCACCACACACAAAAATGTTCCACATCACTAATCATCAGGGTGATGTAAACAAAACAACATCACTAATCATCAGGGCGAGTAAATCAAAACAACATTGAGATACCATCTCACACCACAGAGACTGGCACACATCACAAAGAATAAGAACAATTGATGCTGGTGGGGATGTGGGGAGAAAGGAACTCTCATTTACTGTCGGTGGGAATGTCATCACCCAGACAACTGTTTACCAAATTAACATAAATATTGATGTGAACTTGCTTGAACTCTACTGCTTCACTGCTTGCCATTTGGACCACAATTTCCCAGTCTAGCCTTTATGGAAAACAATATGGAGATTCCTCAAAAAACTGAAAATTGAGCTCCCGTATGATCCAGCTATACCATTCCTAGGGATATATCTAGGAACACAAAAATACAATACAGAAGTTCCTTCCTCACACCTTATTTTTTGCAGCACAATTTACAATAGCCAGATTCTGGAAACAACCAAGATGCCCTTCAACAGATGATTAGCTAAAGACATTCTTGTAATAATGCCCAGAGATATAGTAGATGAGGGCTGGAAGGACTGGCTCATGATATGAAGCTCGCCACAAATACCGTATTTGCCAGTATATAAGATGACTGGGCGTATAAGACGACCCCCAAAATTTGCAGTTAAAACATAGGTTTAGGCCTATATTCGCTATATCAGACAGAAAGTTCCTGTGTTGCAACTGTATGTACCACAGTGAGCCAATCACAACAAGCAAAGGTTCAAAGGTTATACTGGAATAGACTTCCTCTCTGACTCTGGCCAATCTGAGCAGGCTTTTGACAGTGTAGATTGGGGTACAGAACGTTTTCTAATTTGCATGAATCAAAAACCTGCTTGGATTGACTGAGTTAGAGAGGCGGTAGAGGAGCCTTGCAGTGATTGGTCCCTTATCATAGGCACCTTTTCTGGAAATTCCTTGGTGTCGTCAGTTAATCTCCCCCACTACATGAACCAAACAACACCCCATCCTCAGACCCTAGCACTGAACCACCAACATGGTTAGCTGGGTTTTGCCAGATGTGGCCCCCAGATCTCCTGAGTACTGTTTGGGAGCCCCCAAGAAAGAGATTTGGAAACACTGCGGCCTGATTTTTTTGTTTTGTTTTGTTTAGCGGCATATTGAAACATTTTTCGGGATATACTCGGCATATAAGACGACCCCCGATTTCCGATTATTGGTTGACATTTTTTGTTTCAAAAGTCATCTTATACGCTGGCAAATATGGTAGTAGTGAGTTCAGGCAGTGGTCCTCAAACTACGGCCCGCGGGCCACATATTGTATTTGTTCCCATTTTGTTTCTTCACATCAAAATAAGATGTATGCAGTGTGCATAGGAATTTGTTTGTAATTTTTGTTTTTACTATAGTCTGACCCTCCAATGGTCTGAGGGACAGTGAGCTGGGCCCCTGTTTAAAAAGTTTGAGGACCCCTGCTTAGAGAAATAACTACACTGACAACTATGGTGACAATGC
Organism: Crocidura indochinensis; assembly: GCA_004027635.1. NCBI lineage: Eukaryota > Metazoa > Chordata > Mammalia > Eulipotyphla > Soricidae > Crocidura > Crocidura indochinensis. Next base: position 9,298 of record PVKC010038478.1, read on the forward strand.
CTGTCTCAAATAAAGGTGGAGGGAGGGGGAGGTGGGAGATTGGGGCATTGATGATGGGAATGTTGCACTGGCGAATATGACTAAAACCCAACTACAATCATGTCTATAATCAAGATGCTTAAATAAATAAAGATATTATTAAAAAACAATAAACACCCTAATCCCAACATACCTATGTAGCTGATATAAAAAGTGTTTCAGTTGTACTGTAGATTTTCAAAATATTTAACAATGTGTTTGCTTAGTTGCCTATATGGACAATGTGTTCAAGTAGTTCAGTGCGATCAAATAATTTTTTTAACATTTATTCTTGATATGCTCCTATAATGTGGTTCTCTCCTTTTTAGTCTATGAAGGAAAAAAAAATCACCCAGATAAATGTTTACCAAATTAACATAAATATTGATGTGAACCTGCTTGAACTCGACTGTTTCACTGCTTGACATTTGGACCACAATTTCCCAGGATAAGCATTCTTAATAAACATTTGCTAGTACCGGCTTCCTAAAGGGTGTCCAACCCTGAAGACTGTGAACTCTAAGTCTGCCAAAATGTCTCATAAATCATATAGCTCCAATCTTTCTATATCAAAAATCTAATAAATTAGATGTTCACACTTACTTGAGGCATTTCTAAATTTGTTATCAAAAGATTTCAAGCCACACCACGGTTTTGAAAGCTTTAAAAATAAAGATAAGAGGGGTCAGAGAGATAGCGTGGAGATAGGGCGTTTGTCTTGCATTCAGAAGAACTGTGGTTCAAATCCTGTCATCCCACATGATCCTCCCCCCACCCCCAACAGCCCCTGCCAGGAGCGATTTCTGAACATAGAGTCAGTAGTAATAACCCCTGAGCACTGCTGGGTGTGACCCAAAAACCAATAAATAAATAAATAAATAAATAAATAAATAAATAAATAAATAAAGATAAGAATTTCAGGGCTCAGGATTAACCTGGGAAAAATCTTGAATAAATCTCCATCTTATTCCTTCCCCACCCCCAGCCTGTATTCGAGGCATCTTCCTTCATTTCTTACGCTTTTAGTTTTTAAGCCCCGATTGCTTCAGTTGAGTTTTTGCAAACTTCTGCCTCTAATTTGCAGCACTATCTGGGGTATGCCCCTTGACATCTGTAGAACCACCTAAGCTAAAAGATTCAAGGAAAGAAATTTTTCATTCACTCAGTGAACATTCAGTCCCAGGCACTTGGCAAGGTTGAGGTCAAAGGGTGATGGTGCCTATAATCCTTGCTATAATTACTCTTAATTAGGACAGGAATGTGCTAGAAATAATGATTTCATTTCCACTTTTGACATTCTATTGCTCACATTCACTTTATAAATGCATACATTAAAAGTTGTGGTCTGGGAAATGGTCTTTTATTTAGAGTGACAGTCATGTGAGGAATCACTGTCTGCCTTTTATCAGTCCTTTTCATCGTAACAGCCTTTCACACAAACAATCAGAAGAATGTGCTTTACACTCCAGCCACATGTTTTCTTCAGAGAACAGAGAAACACATTTTTCTTTATCTGTAATAATGTGCTCCAAGCCACCAAATTGTGGGCCCAAATTGTGATTCTCTGTATTATATTGTTTTTATTTTTTAATTGTTGTGAGTTGATCCTAGTGGTGCTTAGAACATAAGGCTGTTCAGAGACTGTATGGTAAGAGGGATCAAACCCAGATACTCTCTAAGTGTTTTATTACTAGACCTAGGCCCCTGGTTCCAAATATGTTTATTTATCCAACATCTGAAAACTCCTAAGGGAAATCACTACTAAACAGTAGAAATGTAAAACATTCTTTTCATGGACAATAACACCTTACAGCAATATCATGTACAGAATGTCCTCATTTCACAATGGGAAAAACAGGGAATTACTACTGCTCACAGTTTCAAGGTCAAGGATCCTTTGGTAAGAAGGTCTTATGAAAATCCTAGAAGACAACCTGGAAGAACTGAAAAAACCTGATAGCAAAATGGCAAATAAAAAGAATTAGAAAAGGAGTATGGAATGCTCAGCTGGTACCAAATGAATCAAATTAGGCACATTTTCAAATGTTTCAGATATTTACACACCAAAAAAGAAACTTTTAAGTCATAATTTTAGTCATAAACATTTTGTTTTTGGTTTTTGGGCCACACTCGATGCTCAGGGGTTACTCCTGGCTATGTGCTCAGAAATCACTCCTGGCTTGGGGGACCCTATGGAATGCTGGGGGATCAAACCCTGGTCTGACCTAGGTTAGCGCATGCAAGGCAGATGCCCTACCGCTTGTGCCACTGCTCTGGCTCCTCAAAAAGTTCTGATATTGATGAAATTTTTTATTCATACCAGACATATATACTTATTTTTTAAATAGAACATCAATATTTACTGTCATTGGTGTATTATTGACTCTGATTTCTCATTGGTCAATATTTTCCATTCCTTTAGTTAAACTTGCCTGTGTTTATAAATAGTTCCTTTCTCCTAAAAGCCTTTTTTTCCTTAACTTTCACATATCTAACTAAACTATTACTAAATTCCAGCCCAAATTTACCCTTTTCCTTCAAACTCTTCTCTAATACTAGCAACCAGATAGGAGTGCCTATCTAGAACTACCTAGAACTACACCTGCAACACAATTTTGTACTGACCTATTATACCTGCCAGCTCAGTATTCATTCAACTCTTTTCCCTATTAGACCGCAAATACCTTGAGGACAAGCAAGAGATCAGCTGCACTTTTTCATGCTCATCTTTTCAGAAGAAAAATGTGTGTGCAGAGAAGTGCACACAGTCATTGGACAGCTGAATATATGAGTGTGTTCTCTGTATGAAATACTTTAAATAACAGACAAACCAAATGCTAATTACAAATGTTTATAAGAATTTGAACACCAGTGTGCCTGGTGTTATTTTAGAAGTTTGTAGCATAGCAGAAACTGATGGTAGATAAAACAACAAAGAAACCAGATAGGGGTTATAGCACTTGCCTTAAGTGCTGCTGACCCTAGTTTCAATCTTTTGCACTGGATGGCCCCCTACATATCCCCAGGTATAAGTTTGAAGGCGCCAGATATATGCCAGATGTGATGCTTGGAGGACCCCGAGTAATGTCAGGTGATTCAGGTAACCCTTGCATGAACCCTCACATTGAACCTCTGCCCCACTGGCTATAATTGCTGGGAGGGGATTTTTGAGTCACCTGAACACTAACTGGAATCCCTGCTCCCCATAAAGAAGGCAAAGGACAGTAAAGAGGGCCAGAGAGATATTAGAGAGGTGAAGGGCTTGCCTTGTATCACCAAATCTGGTTCAATCCCTGGTATCCCCTATGGTCTGTTGAGCACAACTAGGGATGATCCCAGTCCCACAAAAATATATAAATAAATACAATACAATAAAGAGGTATAAACTATATAGTCAGGTCAGTAAGGGGGCGGTAAAGGAAAAGAAAGAGTGCAAAAAAGGTTTTTGGTTTT
>PVKC010038479.1:0-12750 GCA_004027635.1 Crocidura indochinensis
GTGTGTGTGTGTGTGTGTGACACCGGCAGTGCGCAGGGGATTCTGGCTCTTCTATGCTCAGAAATCGCTCCTGGCATGCTCAGGGAACCATCTGGATGCTGGGATTTGAACCCGCATGCAAGGCAAATGCCCCACCACCGTGCTATCTCTCTGGCCCCCCCAAATGTATTTTTATTTTATTTTTCCTTTTGTCTTTATAAAATGGAAAGTTATGACTAGGCATAATTCCTCAGGCCACTGAAAAATCTTCCACTCTCCAAGATTTTTTTACCTAAAGTAGAAACCCCTTGTTCTCCCCTCACCCATATTATGAATATATTAGATTTTCTGCTATTGAAAGTGATCTATATGGGTTATGGAAATCACTTATTAATTTTTATTTAAATGTAATTTGCCAAATAATCTTTAATTTTTAAAATATTAAATGTTTTATTTAAAGACTATCACATAATTGATCATAATGCATTTGCTTCCAGGTAAGTGGGAGTGAAATTATTAGAAAAATAAGTACAGCACTAGAAATTTTGTGGAAATTAAGGTATCTCGCAATGAGTTCATTTAAGTTATTGCCAGAAAGTTTAATAAACTTTTATTCTAGTTGGTCATTGTGTTACTTCTTTTGTTTTTAAACATTAGATGGTTTCAGATACACATTGGGTCTAAATTGTTTTTTTCCTTTAGGGCAGTGGTCCTCAAACTGTGGCCTGTGGGCCACATATTGTATTTGTTCCCATTTTGTTTCTTCACATCAAAATAAGATGTATACAGTGTGCATAGGAATTTGTTCGTAATTTTTGTTTTTACTATAGTCTGGCCCTCCAATGGTCTGAGGGACAGTGGACAGGGCCCCAGTTTAAAAAGTTTGAGAACCGGGGCCCGGGAGATAGCATGGAGGTAAGGCATATGCCTTTCATGCAAAAGGTCATCGGTTCGAATCCCGGTGCCCCATATGGTCCCCCGTGCCTGCCAGGAGCAGTTTCTGAGCATGGAGCCAGGAGTAACCCCTGAGCACTGCCGGGTGTGACCCAAAAACCAAAAAAAAAAAAAAAAGTTTGAGAACCCCTGCTTTAGGGAATCACAGTTTTAAATACTTGGGTCATACAATCTAGGAATTCCAAGCACTATTGCTGATATTGTGGTTTTTGTGAGGACTACTTTCAGCTGCCAGCACTTCCAGAAATATTAGAAGGCAGTAGTAGGATACCTGCACAAACTCCAAAAATGTCCTGCTGATGTCAGCCTAATACCAGAGTATCTATAGAGTTTCGGTCAGTTTGGTGTCTCCGCAGTCTAGAGAAGTAGTGAAGCGGCCATGGGTGAAGCAGTTGGCTTCTGCTTGACCCACCCTCTCCCGAAATTGCCAGTTTTTAGCTGTGTAGCCAGTGTACCAATAATTTTTATGTAGTTGTTTGGGCTCCACCTGTCACACTTGGGTTACTCCTGGCTCTGTGCTCAGAAATTGCTCTTGTAGGCTCGGGACCATATAGGATGCCTGGAATTGAGCCCAGGTCTGTCTGTCCCTGGTTGTTCTCGTGCAAGGCAAATGCTCTACAGCTTCAGTTCTATGTAGTATATTTTATTTGTACAAAATGTGGTAGTACAGATTGGTTTAACCTATTGCTCTTACCATAATAGCATTGAACAAACTTTAGATAGTCTTATCTTGAAATACTTGAGCTTCAGCATAGGAAAAATAAAAAATTGTGCTTTGGATTTAATATCCCAGAATATTCTTATTCAGTATATACTGTTTTTGATTTATTTAAATGTTTTACAAATTTACCTATTGATTTAATAATGAATGTTGTAAAATTATGTCAAGAGCCAACTCAAAATTTATGGTGTCTGAGACCCATGTGCTCTGTATGCTATGTGTTTTCCACATTCTTGGCTAGATCATTTTCCTTTCCCAAGTAGCTTTCCTGCTATGCCTTAATGGCCACAAATGCATAATACAGTAGCAACAAAAGGAAACGGTAAAAAGTTCTTGAATTTTATGCCGTGCCTTTGTACCCTAATAGCAAAGAATCAACTGGTCATACTTTATCAGATGTACTAGGATTTTGCTTTCTTCCTCATACTCCAGAACACAAGTTCCCAAACTTATCTGGCCTACTTCTTCCTTTATTTGGCCTACTTCTTCCTTTGTAGGATATAGGAATTTACTTGGTATCCCCTACTGGAAATATACTTTAAGCGAAAAAACAAAATGTGATGCCCCTTTGCACGCAACCATCAATTTCTTTTGGAGCATTCTAGTACCTTCTTCAAAATATATTTCTAACTACTACTTACTTTGAACTCAAAATAGCACAATCCTTATGTCCCCTGCTCTTGGGAGGATGTTGTGAACACTTCAGAATAAAATTTAAAAGAAGCTGACTGTCATTAACATATTTTGGGAGGACATGTAATAAATATGTATTTGACAGTTCATAATATTGAGATGCATTAGGAAAAGAAAGCTTTTAAATTACACTGGTTTAAGAAAATTGTTTTATAGTGGACAATATTGACACTGGTTTCTCCGTACATTGAATAAAAACAGGATTTGCTGACACTGCCATCACTGTTGCTCTTGGTATGTCACAATGTCTCCCCTTAGATGAAGGGCATTGATGAACAAATACTTGCCAAGAATCCATAGTCAACTTGAGTAATGATTTGGAGGTGGTGGGACTAGAGATGATGAAATACCTCGTGGTGCTCAAGGCTGACTCATGTGTCAGTGCTCAGGTACCTCTCCTGGCAGGGCTCGGGACCATATGTGGTGTTAGGGAGCAAACCCCATCAAGCACACCCTATCTACTATACTATCTGTCGCTTGAAGAATGACTTCATCAAGCTCTGAGCTATCTTGCGGGGATTAGGGATTAGGGCACTTTCTTTTCGTGCACAAGTACCAGTTTGTGTTCTCTGAACTTTTGTCACGTGTAATCTTATTGGTCCCCCAACTGCTGGATGTGACCCTGTTGGTTCTGAGCATTTTCAACTGGCCCTAGCTAGTGATACTAGCACTACTGGGCTTGAGTGATACATTTTAAAAACCTTCACACTACTGAGTCTGAAGAGTACTGTGTTTCTGGGCTCAACATTTAACCATGTAGACCAGTTGGCCAGGTAATACGGGGACACTGCTTGGGAATGCCTCTGAAAGATTTTTATTTAATAATCTGACTTTAGAATTCTATTGATAATTAAATGCTGGCTGATGAATACCTGAAGATGGTATAAACCAAAGTCACTTTATCAGATAAAGTTTAAATTCTAGTAAGTTTACCCTAGGATTACTACATATGGAGAGTCTTGCCATTTAAATGACAACGTCTAATTTAAAAAATTTAAGTTGTGTGTTGGTTTTTTGGGTACTATCCATTTCCTACTTTACACCCACCGTACCAATTTACAAATTATTCTTGCACTGTGTTAACATTTCATGATGAGGTGAAGTGAGAAGTGTTCCTCTGATACAATAAAGCCTTTTACTTAAGGAGTATTTCAGGATTAAGTAAGGATAGTTTTCCACTCCAAATGATTGATTGTATTTTGTTTTTAATGAGTGTACTTTTTAAATGATCATATAGTTGATGAAGTCATTGGACATATATTATTTGAGCAATAAAAGTTTAATAGGCCTTTTTAAGCAATTTGTACCTAGAATTTAGTGTGTGGAAAGACTGGTTACTACTATTATTTGTGAAATGAGCAAAGTTGTGGGTTTCACAGTACGTTGTTCATGTAAGCAGTATTTATACAGAAAGTAAGCTCATGTGCATAACTTATCTTTTTTCTTTGAAAGTTCTCCTTGTAGGCAAAATGTTGAATGGATTCCTATTGAAATACTTTCCAAAATGTTTTATTTTTCCCCATGTCAAGGAAGAAAGGCTTGCTCTCAGTTTTGCAAAGGAAGGGATAGCTTTTGTAGAATTAACCCTTAACCTTCACTAGACTGGTCTATTTAGAGTTTGATGTGCCCTCTTTGTTGTGCTTGAGTTAATGCTGTTTTTTTGCTAATCAAAATAAGTCTGGGAAATACATTCGAACACTTACTTTATTGGAGACTGCTTTGCTTTGGTGGGGTTGCAGGATATTTTGTTATACTTCGTAGACTTGCTTGGAGACAATTGTGAACATTGTTAACTGGGGCACAGAAGTACACGTTATGAGCTGTAATGAAAGTGAGAAAGTTAAGAATTATGCAGACTGAGAAAATATAAATCTTGTCCTTCGTAAGACAGATAAAGCCAGCTGCGGAACAGGATATTATTTTTCTCAAGGGCATGCTGGAATGTAATGTGTCAACAATTTCAAGCAGTGACTGCTGCTTTCTTATTCAGAGAAATCTTGTTTTCAAAGTTTCTGCTATTTGTTAAAAGCCATTCATTATTAGGGCCTGGAGCGATATATAGCACAGGGTAGGGCATTTGCCTTGTGCATGGCTGACTTGGGACAGATCCAGGTTCCATTCCTCACATCCCATATGGTCTCTTGAGCCTGCCAGGAGTGACTTCTGAATACAGAGCCAGGAGTAACCCTGAGCACCATTGGGTCTGCCCCTTGTTCCCCTTCCTCCCCCAAAGAACAAAACAATGTCATATATTAGAAAGGTTGCTGAATGAACAATATCAAAGGCATGAAATAACCCACTTTTACTTAATTAACTTTGACACAAAAGAAATGGCCTTGATTTCTGAATGAGATGCAGAGCTTTAGATATGGGACTTGAGGAATTTGTATTCTTTATTTATCTTAATATTGTATAGTGAGTTTTGAAGGTATAGGACCTAGGTCCACCTTGTCTCTGTATCTATTGTTATTTTATAAAGAACTACATATGCTCTGAATCTATTGCTGATTTCTTTAAATTTCTTCATTGTCTAAGTTCATTTACCATTTCCATTTGCAATATTTGTCAGACAATCAAATTGCCTTTGAAAGTCTTAGGCTGATTGATCTGAGATAGAAGTATAAAACATGAAAGGGCAAAGAAGCAGATATAAATTGAGCATATAGGATACTTTCAGAATCCAGTTACATCAATACTTCATTAGCTATTGTTACTCTTTTTAGTTTGGTTTTGGGGCCATACCCAGTTGTGCTCAAGGGATAAGACAGCACTGAGATTGATCCAGGATTGAACCAGGCCTCCCTCATGCAAAGCATGCACTCAAACTGTTGAGCTATATATCCTTACCATAGACATTGTTACGATTTAATAGTTCATTTAATATGAAACATAAGATCAAATTTGCAATGAACTTTTTCCACTTTAACAATTCTTAGCATTAAAATTGTCATCTATGTACATTATATATGCCATAATATATACTATACATTTTCGTTTTTTTTTTTAACTTTCAATGGTTTTGTATAAGGATACTTTCCTATAAAGTAATATTTATTTCTGGAGGGGATCTACACTTATAATTCACTTGATTCTTTTCTTGACCAATGTTGTACTTATAGTACTTGCCTAATAAATATTTTACACTCTGAAAGAGTTTTACATTTTAGCTATTTACATGAGACTTTTCTGAAACCTAACAGATTGTGGTACCCTTTTCATCATAATTCCACTTCTGCTTAATAAAGCACAAATTACCCTTAGGTAATGAGGCACTGTGTAATTGAAGTTTTTTTATAGCTTCATTTGTCTGCAGTCACCTAAATGTCAATGGATAGATGTGTTTGGCATAATGTTCAATAAGTGAAAATAAGCCCCCTGTTAGCAGTATTATTAGAAATAAAATAGATGCACAGAGACTGTCAGATTCCATTCAAGAAATACAGAATGAACTTTTGCAGTTGAAAGTGTATTGAAGTAAATACACTTATCGATCCATCTTGGTTTGCTTTGAAAATCTTCGTGTATTTACTTTTGTTTGTACATCAGTTTCAGTCAAGTCCTTGTAAAGTAATGCTTTAATTTAAAATACTACAGGAGGAATTAATAAAGCAAAGTCTAGCAGCATAGAAAAAGCTGTCTTGGGACCCGGGAGATAGCATAGAGGTAAGGCGTTTGCCTTTCATGCAAAAGGTCATCGGTTCGGATCCCGGTGCCCCATATGGTCTCCCGTGCCTGCCAGGAGCAATTTCTGAGTATGGAGCCAGGAGTAAGCCCTGAGCACTGCCAGGTGTGACCCCCCCCCCAAAAAAAAAAAAAAGAAAAAAAAAGAAAAAGCTGTCTTAATTTCTGCACTCCAAGTGGGCCTTGTCCTTTGTAGTGACTCCCTAACAACTGTCTGCTTTCTCCTTTTAGAAAAATTACCATCCCCTTCACCCAAAATCAGCCTTTAGGACTCAGGGGTCTCAAACTCAATTTACCTGGGAAATACTGATGTAGAGAATTGGTGGAACAACAAAATTCAGGACTGGAAGAAAATTTGTGCCACTCATCTCTTTTTATCTGCAGTAACTTTCTTGAAACTTACGTATGAATATATTTATATGACCAAAAGTAGTAAGTAATAATAATAGAACCTTTAATGTAACCAGAAAGAACTTGAAAACTCCTATCCAGAAATGATCCATATAAATCCTAACACTGCTCAACTGTGCAGTTCTGAGAACTATTTGCTGTATTAAGTTTTGAACCATTGATTATGAACTTATTCTGTTTTATTATTCCTACATATTTTTAGACTCCTGTAATGACAAAACAAGATCACCATAACAATGCACACACCTGAACTTTTTATTTTCCTTCAACTAATGCATGTAAAGCAACCAGGGGAGTGGGAATTTGTCTACTTTATTAAATTATTTATGATGTAGCATATGTCTAGAGCAGGGGTCCTCAAACTTTTTAAACAGGGGCCCAGTTCATTGTCCCTCAGACCATTGGAGGGCCAGACTATAGTAAAAACAAAAATTACGAACAAATTCCTATGCACCCTGTATACATCTTATTTTGATGTGAAGAAACAAAACGGGAACAAATACAATATGTGGCCCGCGGGCCGTAGTTTGAGGACCACTGGTCTAGAGAGTGTTATTAAAATAACTGTTTCAGGTAATTTCAAAGCCTGTCTCTAATTTCAGAGTTCAAATTAGGTGATACTAGTCTAGAAAGTTTGAGTTAATGGTTAAGAGGCCCAGAACCTAACCCCTGTTTTCTACATGAGGGGTAAGGAGAATGTTTGCCTTATACCCAGCAAACATTATACTCAGGGCTCACCCCTGACTATGGTCAGGAGACCTTAATATGTTGGGGATTCAAATGGTTCATCTGCATGCTAGGCAAGCACTTTATTTCCTGTATACTATGGTGTGCAAGAAATTCCCTGCAAGTTTCTTCAGGTTGGATTTCAAGTTTTATTTTGCTGGCAGAAAATAAAGTATTCATCACTGTTTGGTACTCCCGCTTTCCTATGGATACTCTAGATTCTGGAAAGATTACTAAATGCCTGAAAAGCATAGGCAGGATCAACCTCTGCTCCATGGTTGTTGAACTGATATATTTAGAGCCTAGAGGCGTTGTGTGGTTTACTAAATTTGTAATTCTAAGTCTTTGAGCTGAAGGTCCAGGGATTCCTAAAGGCATCTCTCATATCACGTGAATGATGATTATCACATCTTTAACATGTTGCTTCATAGCTATTCCTATCACTCAATCTCTATTCAGCTTGTTTATGTTTTTGGCCACACTCGGTGGTCCTCAAGGCATTACTTCTGAATCTTCACTCAGAAATTGTTCCTGGCAGGCTCAGGACACCATATTGGATGCTGGGACTTGAACCCGGATCCATCCCTGGTCGGCCGCATGCAAGGCAAACACCTTACTGCTGTGCTATTTCTCTGGCCTCCAATCTATATTTTAATATGGTGAGACATAATAGACATACTCAGGAATCACTACTGGCTGTATTTGGGGGAAGGCATATGGGATGCCAAAAAGTCAGGTGCATGTTAAGCAAGTGCCCTACTCGCTATTACTCTGACACCTTAAATTTTTGATATACCATAGAGTATTATCAGCTCAAGTAAGAATTCTATACCTAGACAAATTAGGTAACTTTACGTTTTAAGTTTATACCTCTTTATCCTCTTTTTTTTTTTTTGGTTTTTGGGCCACACCCAGCAGTGCTCAGGGGTTACTCCTGGCTATCTGCTCAGAAATAGCTCCTGGCAGGCACGGGGGACCATATGGGATGCTGGGATTCGAACCAACCACTTTGAGTCCTAGATGGGCTATTTGCAAGGCAAACGCAGCTGTGCTATCTCTCCGCACCCCCCTCCCCCTTTTTATCCTCTTAATCCATTTTTGCCTCAAACCATCTCTGGTTTTTTGCAATCTCCAATCTGTTCTTTAAACGAGCTGGGTTTTGTTTTATATTGACATATACATGAGACATACACATATACATATATATATATAATGTCATATATTTATTTTGCTTTGTCTTTTTCACTTAGGATAATATTCTCAAGGCCTATTGTTTCCATTGGCAGCAATTTTTATAACATTCTCACATGTTCATATTTAACAAACATATACATATATTACATATACACACATAGCAGTCTTTTTAAATCCGTTTCCTTATATTTACTCTCTTGTAAATAGTTCTGCAAAGAATACAGATATGTATATCTTTTTTACTTGATATTTTTTATCTGTATATATATATATATGTATATGTCTTTTTGACTTGATATTTGAATTGTTGGCCATGTGTTAGTTCTGTTTGTTTTGTTTTGTGGCTAGACCAGCTGTCCTCAAGATTTACTTCTGGCTTTATGCTCAGGGATCACTTGGCAGTGCTCTGAGTACCATATACATTTCTAGGGAGCAAATCAAAGATTGGCAGCATTGCAAGGCAAGTAGATTAACCCTGACACTATTTCAGGCACTAATTTTGTTTTTAATTTTTGCTGGGAACCTCACTACAATTGTTTTCCTATAGTGACTGAACCAATTTATGGTCTTTTTTTTTTTATTGAGGGTATACATTGATTAAGTCATTGATCATAAGTGATTGAAATTAACTTCCACTTTCTTTTCTTCCCCAGAAATCAGGGGGTGCGAATTAAAATTTCAAGTTACTTGGTTTTCCAGTCAAACACACTCCACCTTATGAGAGTCCACTTTATTAGCATAATAAATGTATTCATCAGTCTAATAAAAAGCATCTTTATAGCTCTCAGCACTCAGGAAACCCAAGGATTTTAATAGTTCAATACTATAAGTGGGGATATAAGCTACTATCTCTTTCTGTCTCTGTCTCTTCATTGTCCTGCTGGTGTTCAGGAGTTTGTAGTGCTGTGGATTGACCCCAAGGCCTGGGACCACATCTCTGACCTTCTATATTGCTTATTATAAACCACAATAACATAAAATGGATTTTGGCTTATAGAGTAATTCACCTTTTTGTTTAAGTTTTTTTTTTGTTTGTTTGTTTTTGGGTCACACCCGGCAGTGCTCAGGGGTTACTCCTGGCTCCATGCTCAGAAATTGCTCCTGGCAGGCACAGGGGACCATCTGGGGCACCGGGATTCAAACCCATGACCTTTTGCATGAAAGGCAAACGCCTTACCTCCATGCTATCTCCTGGGCCCCTGGGATGGATCTTAATTCAACCAGCTCTGCAGTTGTCTCTGTATAATTTGCTAAAAAGATTGATTTTACTAGTCATCTGAGTTATCATCTTTATCATCTACTATTTTCCACAATTAGTGTATTTTTAGCTTCTTTTCCCATATGCCATTAGCCTGTCTATTTATGTAAGAGAACCACAGGTTTTATTTACTGTGTACTAACACACATTATATTTTAATGTCTCTTTCCTTTCATGGCAAAGAAAGAGACATAGATGATGATCAAGTATCTTTTTTTTTTTTTTTTTTGGTTTTTGGGTCTCACCCGGCAGTGCTCAGGGGTTACTCCTGGCTCCATGCTCAGAAATTGCTCCTGGCAGGCACGGGGACCATATGGGGCACCGGGATTTGAACCGATGACCTTTTGCATGAAAGGCAAATGCCTTACCTCCATGCTATCTCCCGGGCCCCGGTATCTTTTTTTTTGTTTGTTTTTGTTTTTATATTTCTTTTTTTATGAGCCACACCTGGTGACGATCAGGGGTTACTCTTGGCTTTGTGCTCAGAAATTGCTCCTGGCTTGGGGGACCATATGGGATGCCAGGGATTAAACTGAGGTCCGTCCCTGGTCAGTTGCATGCAAGGCAAATGCCCTACCGCTGCACTATCACTCCAGCCCCTCAAGTGTTTGAGGGGATGAATGCTTGAGTCACATTGGGAACTGATTTTCTGACTTAGGACCTACATATCCTTTTGTTTTTTCAGCTCTCATCTTGCTCATTCATTGACTTTGGCAAGAATGGACAAACTTGTTACAAGGAAGAGTCTACTTTGTCTAGAGAAGATTAGGTATTATAGCATTCTCTCTCTCTCTCTCTCTTTTTTTTTTTTTTGGTTTTTGGTTTTTGGGTCATACTCAGCAGCACTCAGGGGTTGCTTCTGACTCTGTGCTCAGAAATCGCTTCTGGCAGGCACGGGGTACCATATGGGATGTGAGGATTCAAACCACCTTTGGTCCTGGGTCTGCTTGCAAGGCAAACACCCTACTGCTGTGCTGTCTCTCCAGCCCCAGGCATGCTCTTTTTAAACAATTATCTTTATTTAAGCATCATGATTACAGACATGTTTGTAGTTTGGTTTTAGTTATAAAAAAGAACACCCCCTTCACCAGTGCAACATTCCCACCACCACAGTCCTCTATCTTCCTCTCCCCCTTTGCCTGTACTCAAGGCAGGCATTTTATTCCTTTCACTCACTACCATTGTCATGATAGTTGTCATGTAGTTATTTCTCTGACTGAACTCACCACTGTTTGTGGTAAGTTTCATATCATGGGCCAGTCCTTCCGGCCCTCATCTCTATTATCTCTGTGTATTATTACAATAATGTCTTTTACTTTTCTTAAAACTCAAAGATGAACAAGATTATTCTGTATCTATTTTTCTTCCTCTGACTTATTCACTTAGCATAATAGTTTACATATCCTATGGAGCTGTCAGAAAAAAATGAAGTCATGAAATTTTCATATACATGGATGGACATGGAAACTTATGAACCAATTTCTTTTTACAGCAGTGTATAAGTGTCATTTTTTTCTCAAGATCTTGCCATCATTCCTTATATATGTTTTTTGATAATTCTAAATTCCTAAATGTCTTTTCAGAACTGATGATGCATTTATCATTCATATTTTTCTTTTATTTATATGGATTACTTATTTTGTATATTAATCCTTTATCAGATCCACAGATACTTTCTTACATTAAATTTCCTTTTTATTTTTTTATCTCCTTTGCTGTATAGAAGATTTTATATTTAATAGCCCTTCACTATTTTATTTTATGTTTATTTTTACTTTGAGAGTCATTTAAACTATTTGCAAAGTAGGTCAGAGAATTTTATGCATATGTTTTCTTCTAGGAATTTTTGACTTAAGAGATCTTACCTTTCTGACCTTTTTTAAAACTTCACATTTAGTGAAATGTATAGACCTCATTTGAAAGATTAATATGTTACTATTAGTGGAAATACCATAGAATTACTCAGTGGTTTGTAGATTATAAACATTCATAGCTTTGTATATTACAGAGCATGATTCTTTTTAGAACATTTCTTTCACTACAGAAAGTTTCCAGAGCAACAGTACAGTGGGTTGCAGTGGGTAGAGCATTTGATGTGCATGTGGCCTACCAAGTTTGATCATTGGCAGCACCATCAGGAGTAATTCCTGAGTACAGAGCCAGAACTAGACCTGAGCACCCCTGAAAGTGGTCCCCAAGAAACAAAATTAGAAAATTTCCAAACTGTCCCTCTTAATCAATTCTTCCTTTTACCAAGACAGTAACCCTTTGATTTCTATCCCTATAGGTCAAAATTTCATTTACAATTCTTTGGCTTTGTTGATTTAATATAGTATCTGTGACATAGTGATATATAGTAGTTGTTGGGGTTTTCCTTTGTTTAGATTACTTTCTTGTTAAATGGTTTTTCTTTTACTTTAAGTTTTTCTATTAAAGTATCTTCTCTCTACTCCCCTTGTTGCCCTTAAAGATATATAGTATTCAGTAAAAGCTAAGACGTACTAAATATTCAGCTGTCTTTAAGAAATAGAAGAAAGAAAACCCATATAAGCATCTAGAGAAGAGACAAATAAGGGTCTGAAATAGGGTGGAGCTTGAGTACTGGGTGGAAGGAGTGTTTATGAAACAATGCAGAAATAGAATTCAGTGATTTATGCAGACAGATGGAAGATTACAATACTAGTTTAGTAGGAAGATTTAGCCTGGAGTAGCTCTAAGGATTTTAGTGGCATGAGAGTGGATGTTGATGCCTATAGCAAAAATAGGAGTAGAGCTGGGTTAAAATGAAAAATGATGAGTTCAGCTTGTTATCTGTTAATTTTGAGGAATCTGTAAGATAATCATGCAAATATCCACCGGGCATGTGGAAAGCTGAGTCAGTAGTTCAATAGCATCTTCAGAACTACTAAAGATAAATAACTAGAGTTTACAACAATAGGTTAAATTGAGAAAGGAAAGAAAATCAGAGGACAGAAATAAGTCAAGGTTTTGGAACATGCCCCCTAAAAAGTAGGCCAACGAAGGAGGAAGAAGCAATTAGCGTATTAATGTAACAACATAGCGTAGTGTTTTAAGGAGAGCAAAGGATATCGAGAAATAGCTGTATAGGTGTCTAAAACTAGAAAGGTGAATG
>PVKC010038480.1:0-12750 GCA_004027635.1 Crocidura indochinensis
GCTGCACTGACTTCTGGTTCTGGGGAAAGCCTTTCTCTGTTTGGGGTAGGGGTTCTTCTAGTAATTCTCAGACAACTGGGACTTCAGTTTAATGCAAAGACCCCAAAACTCCTGGGCTGGAGTGGCAGCACAGTGATAGGGCATTAGCCTTGCATGCAGATGACCCAGGGCGGGGGCAGGTTCTATCCCCAGCATCCCAGATGGTCTCCTGACTCTGCCAAGAGCAATTTCTGAATGCAGATCCAGAAGTAACTCCTGAGGGCCACTGGGTGTGGCCCAAACAAACAAACAAACAAACAAACAAAAGTTCCCCAAATTCTGAGCCTGGTAGTGCCAGAGATTACCCAGACTATTTTAAGGGGATTAAGAGGTCTTCAGAGTCACACCTGGTGGCACTTAAGGGGCCACCTGGCGCTGGGGATCAAGAGTCTGTACTCTCTCCCAGCCCAGAATTAGTCAATTCTAGTAAAGACTAGTCTTGGGCTCCAACCTTTCAGTACAAGGTTACCACTCATGGGAGAATGAACTCAAGACAACATGAAAGTGACTCTGACCCAACTGCCTTCGGGAGCCTATTGGAGCATCCCTTGGAAATCAACACAACACCTTCCCAACATTAAAACCTGCTAAGGGTGCTCCTATATCAAGATGTGTCCAGAGCTATGGGAATAGAGTGTCTGGGGAGAGTACTTAGAACTTCTGCTGGAACATGCTGTAGGTTGTATGAAAGAGTATCACAGTCTCACTTTTTCTGCTCTTTCTTTCTTTGCTTTCTTGCATGCCTAGCTGTGCCCTTAGAGCCTTGAGCACATTATCTTGTCCTGCTGGCTTGATAATGGAGTCCAGACTCACAGACCTGTCAAATCCAGGCCCTGTTTTCACTGTTTCTCCTGAGTACAGAGATCCTCAGGAAAAGCCTTTCTTTATGCCCCCATACTCTTGGGTGGCCCAGCCTAGAAGATACCGCTTCCTCTCCTTCTGACCTCCAGTCCTCTCTCCCTCAAACTGACCAGGCGGTGCCACCAGTGCTAGATCCCTGTCCATATACTGCTCCTTTATGCAGCTTGCTGTTCAGCTGACTTTAGGCCTCAGTTTCACTGCAGCTGATTGTGTCCTCACTCACTTCATACCCAGTTAGATGCTCAACAAGGCTGGGGAGAAACCAATGATCATGAAACCCTCAAGTTTGGCTTTGTATCTGTTTTGTTTATTTGTTTGTTTTAGGGTCTCACTCAGTGTAGCTCAGGCATTACTCCTGTTCTGCTCTCAGAAATTAGTGCTGGATGCTGGGATGTTGGGGATTGAATTTGGACCAGTCCCAAATACTTACCCTCTGGCCCCTTGGCTTTGTGTCTTGATGTATTCAATAAACACTTCCGGTGGCTCCTTTCCAGAAAGTTAAAGGTCATAGAGTAAAATGAATGTTGAATAGTGAACTTAATCAATAGTGGGCTTATTTGGACAGAAAGAGGAGGTGGGGAGGTGTTCCCTGGAAACAACATCCTAAAGAAGGTTTCTGATACTTGCTTTAAGGACTCTAGACTTAGGAAATCTTATCTGGTCACTTGGCCTCATGCTGAGTACCAGGAGATGGAATTACAAGACATGTTGGAATATATTGGGAAACTACAGGGCATCAGGAAGAGCATGACCATGTTCTCTACAGAACAGAATGCATTCCTGCTTCCAGTCTCCATGCCCCCACAGCTACCCATGCCCTTTGCTGTGTGACTCTGGAGCTCTTTGAGAAAATGCAGGGGACACTCCTGTTCTTGAACATAAGCTTGGTCCTGGGACTTGGCTATGACCATAGCAGAGGACTGAACTAAATGTGCCTCAGCATTGCTGAGACCTAATGAAAACTATGTAACTATGCTTGTCCTCTGCACTCTGGCCTTGCCACAAGCGAAAAATGCCTAGAGAACCCTATGAGTTCTGTCGAAGACTCAAAAACAAAAAGCTGATTGAGGATGGCTGGGCTTAGTGGGAATCATCCTGCCTTCTCCTAAATCCTGAATCCTGATGCCTAAGTGAGGCAGCCAAGATCCAACCAAATCCAACGTAGGTCAGTCAGTCCTCAGATAAGTACAGATCCAAGTAAATGACTTGAAACTATTGAAGCTTGAAGTGACGTGAAGCTATTGGATTTTGAGATGATTAATGCTGTGTGTGTGTGTGTGTGTGTGTGTGTGTGTGTGTGTGTGTATGTGTGGAGGTAGGTAGATAGATAATACATATAGGATTCTGGACTGTGGCCTATATAAATTCTTACATTTCAGATTATTAAGCACTAGGGATCAGCCAGACTGGGGCAGTGGAAACAGAGCACAACCTTTTCCCTGACCACATGCCTGGAGTTTTGTGTCTTCATATATGAAAAACACAATTCAGCAAGGATATTCTGTCTAACAAGGGTAGTGACATGAAGATTTTTCCTAACCTAATATTTCACCTTGAAGCAAGTAAATATTATCCCACTGCATAAACTCTTCCATGAACCAAAATAAACTCCCTACATTTACAAACTGTCTCCAGAGAAAGCAAATCCATGTATTTTTGCTTCATTACGTTTTCCCCAAGACACTCTCTAGAAGATCTAGTCAGAATTAAAATTAATGACCTGATAATGTATGAATTTTCTTGAGAATCTGTTTCTATAATAATCCTACAAGACCTTTATATGTATGTTAAGAAATTCCAAGACCCACTTTATGCATCGTCAGTAATTTTCTAAGTTTGGTAAAGTGTGAGGGAAGAGGGCATCAGGAAGGGTGAGAGGGAAACTATTTATGTTGGTGGTGGGAAATATGCACTGGTGGAAATTGTTATATGTTGTATGACTGTAACTAAATCATGAACAACTTTATAAAAAAAAAACTGTAGTATGAACAACCTTGTAACCATGGTGTTTAAATAAAAGAAATAAATTTAAAAAGTTACCAAGCTTTAATCTACCACTCTTGTTCTCAGTAAAAGTAATGCTAATTAAATTTAAGGAATTTGAGAAAAATGTATATATTGAATAGAGGTTTAGTTACTGCTCCCTCAAATAAATAATTTCTTTCCCCTTAAAGAAATAGTGTTAGTATTCTTGTGGCCTGAGTAATAGTACAGAGACTTGCTTAGCAAGTCTTGCTTAGCACTTGGCTGACCCAAGTTTGATCCCTGGCACCCCATTTAGTCCCCCGATCTCTGCCAAAAGTGATCCTTGAGCACAGAGCCAGGAGTAAGCCAGGAGCACTGCCGAGTGTGGCCCAAAAACAAAACAAAGAAAGTCAGTATACCTTTCCTCTAACAAGAACGGTTATTTATCATGATAATTATTTGGCACAGTGAGTAGTTTGGATGGGCTCTTTCTCTCATTCCACTCAAATGGAACATTCAAAATCAAAGGAAGGAACACATGATGGCATCTTAGGAAATAGCTTTCAAGACTGAAGCTTATTATTAGAATGTGCTCTGAGGGGGTTTCTGGCCCCAAAGCTAAAACAATCTTTCAGAGGACATTGTACCGAAAGGAAATCATTCTCTGAAATGTGGTTAAAAGAACAGGACTAGCACCTTCTACCCCAAAGAAGCCCGCAATCAAAGGCTGGCATAAGGAAACAGCAGACCTCTGTGTGGGTCACCTCTGCCCTGGGGATACATACACTGAGGCAGGAAACTTCAGAACAATGGAAAGACTGTCTGTGCCCACAGATCAGTCCGGGCTTCTCCTTTGCACTAGCTTCTGCCACAGAGCCAACACTGGCTGAGACAGCAAATATTGCTGTTCAATGTGTAAGCAAAAGGGAAAGGGTTCTTTCTTTTCTAAGACAATTCATGAAATCACTTAAACAAGTAAATATTGGCAATTTCATGTGGTTCAGTTTAACGCAGTGTGTAAATCTAACATTCTCTCCTTCCCTGTCCCTTGTTCCCAATACAGAAATAAAAATAGATGAGCTAATTTGTAAGATGTAAAAATTGCAAACAAAATGAAAACTCTTACCCAATGCTCATAACAGCATTGGTGGTGGTAATGTTGCACTGGTGAAGGATGGTTTTCTTTTTTTATGACTGAAACCTAACTACTGACACGTTTGTAATCATGGTGCTTAAATAAATATATTGTTAAAGAAAAAGAATAAACTACTGCTGTCCAAATTCTCTTCTGGGGTGGGGCTGTGGCTCAGCGGTGGTTTGCACACCATGCATGTGTGAGACTCTGGGATCAATCCCCGGCATCACAGAAATCATAGAAGATTACTTTCTAAAATGTAAACCATCATAACCCACTAATTCTAATTCTATTCACCCTCTGGAGTATAGTACTATCCAGGCTCAGGTTTCAGGGTTCCCTGAACACAGAAGTGAAATTAATGTGGACTCACCCAGAGAGCAACAGTTGACCCTGGAGCTGTAGGTCGGCTGCACAGTCCTCAGAATGGCAATTTCTTTCAAACACCGTCTATGAGAGAGACACAGCAGGAAGGTCAAAATAGGATCTGATGGTGAAGGAGTAAGAAGAATAGTCCGTGCCTGTCTTACGAATCACAGGATTCCTTAGTGGTCACTGAAGTGCTTCCCCACACCAGTGTTTTGAAAAGGATATATGAAGGCCAGAGTGATAGCACAGCAGGGGAGGGTATTTGTCTTGCACCTAGTCGACCTGGGTTCAATCCCCGACATCCCATATGGTCCCCTGAGCCTACCAGGAGTGATTTCTAAGCGCAGAGCCAGGAGTAAGCCCTGAGAACTGCTAAGTGTGGCCTAAAAAAATTGAAAATAAATAAATAAAAGGTATATGGTAGCTGCCATTTTTGCCTTTTCTTGTGTGTCTTAAAGGCCCTGAGAGGTTAATAGTCCAGTTGGATAATAAATTCCTAGATGGCAGCTGTTCATTTCTCTCTGTTGTGTTGGGAAAACAGAAAAAAAATTTTTTTTTTGGTTTTTGGGCCACACCCAGTGACACTCAGGGGTTACTCCTGGCTATTCGCTCAGAAGTCGCTCCTGGCAGGCATGGGGGACCATATGGGGAACCGGGGAATCGAACCGCAGCCTGTCCTAGGTTAGTGCAGGCACCTTATCTCCAGCGCCGTTGCCCGGCCCCCATTTACATTCTTTTTTTTTTCTGGTCATTTTTCGTTCAACATAAAACGTCAAAGGAAACTAGTCTTTGTCTTGAGGGCTGAAATGAATCCTTTCCCATGTCTTAGAGGGGCATCGAGAAGTTCAAAGGGGCATGGTGTCTTTCTAACCAAGACCTGGAGTCAATGGCCAGTGCTGAGACCTGGCACTTTCCAGAAAGACATTCATTGGGAATATCTGAGTTGGGCCTATCTGTGGAGGGTAGCCAGGATCTCGGGAGTGATCCTTAAGGAAGAATTGCATTTTTTTTGCTATGATACATGGCAGGCTAGTCTGCCCTTCCCTAATCTGGTCTCAATAACTCAGGGAAAGTTTAATCTATGGACACCTGGTTTCTTGTGCCTTGATTTTATGCTAGGTGACTGGAATCACATGAATGAGATTATTTTGGTAGGAGGCCTTGGGTTACCACATTTGCCGGCGTATAAGTCGACTTTTGAAACAGAAAAAAAAGTCAACCGAAAATCGGGGGTCGTCTTATGCACCGAGTATATCCCCAAAAATGTTTCAATATGCCGCTAAACGAAAATTGTCTGAATATTGCTACAAAACGAATTTTCCAACTCGATCCTGCACCAATCACCGCAAGGCTGCTTGGACCACCTCTCTGACTCGGCCAATCCAAGCAGGCTTTGGATGCAAGCAAATTAGACAATGTTCTGTACCGAATCTACACTGTCAAAAGCCTGCTCAATGGGCCAGAGTCAGAGAGGAAGTCTATTCCAATCTACCCTTTGGACCTTTGCTTGTTGTGATTGGCTCACTGTGGTAATACAGTTGCAGCACAGGAACGTTCTGTCTGATACAGCGAATATAGGCCTACACCTATGTTTTAACTGCAAAATTAGGGGGTTGTGTTATACGCCCAGTTGTCTTATACTCTGGCAAATTCGGTACCTTAGTGGTATTAAGGGGCCATTGTTACTTCCATGCTCAGGGACTGCTTCCAGCAATGCCAAGGGGTAGAATGAGGGCTGGTTGCATTCAAGGCAAGCATTCAGTGGGATCTGAGGAGAGGAGCCTGCTGACATTTTCCATTATAATTTTTTTTTATAATAACTGGGGATGTGGGAATGGAACCTAGGGTCTCATACACACAAGGCACGTTGTACCACTGACAGCATGCCTGGTCTTGTTATCACCTAGCATGTTTGTGAGTTTCTTCCATATGACAAAACATAGTTCCAAGGGATCTTCCCACAGGAGAGGCAGAGCATTAACCGTGGTTCCAGCAAACTGGCCAGCCAGCAGATATTCAGGACTCAGCCAGACAGAGTAATTTGGACTATGGAAATTCATGTTCCCATGCCATCTTCCCAAAAGAATAAAGTGTCCCTGCCAACATTGCTTTCTCTGCTAGTAAGGGGGAAACCCATGGAATATTGGGTAAAGAGAGGATATTTCCTTCTTCTTGTAGAGATGACAGGTGCTTTAAGATATTTGGACTTTATTTGCCATTTCAGTCAAGTAGAAAACAGGAAGAGGGTGTGTGACTGAATAGCTCAGGCAAGAGATGATTCTCTGAGGCAAGGAAGGCGATCAGATCCAACGGTAGATTAAGCATTTAACTAATGAGACCTAAATTGGAAGGTCCCCACTGACATAATCCTATCAAGGCCTAGTCCCCTAATGCTGTATTCATAATTTGACTCTAATTCTCTGATTTCTTCCTGAGAATTCCCATTCCTAATTATACAAGCATCAGCCCCCCCCCCCAATATCTCTGTCCCTGTTCCTTGTGATAGGCTTCCCTTTCTCATTTTTCCATAATTTATAGGTAAGAGCAAACATCTTCCTGACTACTTGGTATGCATGGTGGTGGGATGATGTGAACCCACCCCATGGAACACTATCCAGGGATCTGGTCTTGCCCTGTTTACCCCACCACTAGCTCTTTGGTGACTCTCCTTGCCACAATCACCACGTTTCTCCTACCAGGTGACCTAAACACAAATCTTCTCACTCTTCAGGAATCAAATCAAAACCACATTGCACTCCACTCACAACCACAACACACACATTTTAGCTTCTATGTAAAATACAATCCCTTGTGTTTCTTCCTTCTACTCCTATTTCAGTGATAAGTTTGACTTCATATTTCTATATTTCATATTTGTCTCCTCTTTTGAAACCCATGTTCCAGATGGAAGACATCTATACTGCTCTCATTCACTTGTTTTGTACCCTTGGGGTCTGAGAAGTGGGGAGACCACTGAGATTGGAAGTCCAATGGTGGACCTCCACTACTATCTTTCTAATGTGACTTCTTCCAGAGACAGGTGAATTCATGCTTCTTCTCTGCATGAATATGAGAATACAGATAAAGGATGCTTTGTGGCTTCCAATGTTAGGTCACACAAAGCCTCCAAGCTCTCTCAGGACAAAGGTTTCTGGATTTTAGCTACTGTGTCATAAGCAAGTCCAAGCTTGTCTGGACAAAGCTCATTGTAGAGAACATGATGGCCAGTGTCTTGTACTGGTCCTATGAGAAAGGCATCACAGGAATGGGTCTTCCACCCCACTGAGCTTCCTCAGTTGATATTATAAGAATCATGGACGCTCTCTCAATCCATTCCTGCCAAATTTCAAATTCAAAACCAAATGTCTGCTGTTGCTTTAAACCAGTAAGTTTTGGAGTGGTTTTCTATGCAACAGTTAATTATTGGACCACTCTACAACCAATGATCAACAAGGTCAATGGAATAAACCAAAGCAGGATATACATTCCAAGTCCTGGCAGAGCATTGATTTTGGCAAGAATGTTTCCAGGTTGTGATGCCAAAATGGGAGGACATCATAGAATCAAAAAATCTGTATCATATTTAAAGGTGGCTGGCATTGATGCTGGTGTTCCTGTGCTCTGGACCAGGATCCATTTCTCTGAAAAATGATCCTCTTTTATCCTCACTGGATGTACAGCCTCTGGAAAGGATTCAGCTTTCCCACTGCCCTCCGTCTCAGTCCCCATCACATTATTCAAACGCTGAATGTCCAAATCCTACTTTGTCTGTAAGACTCTGGCACATTCTCTCTTTCTCCACGGAATAGCTCCTTTTCTTAGCTAAACTTAGTCTCTGGAGTCACATGTATTCTCTCTCTTTGTCTCTCTCTCATCTGTCTCTTTATCTCCCATGCACAGTCACTTTCTCACACACTTTCTTTCATAACCTCATATACAGTAGAGTCCAGGGATCTCAAACTCAATTTACCTGGGGGCCACAGGAGGTAAAGTCGGGATGACCCTTGCATACAAAGTCAGTAGTAAGCCTTGAACATTGGGGGTGTGACCCACAACTAAAACAAAACAAAACAAAAAAAGATTCCTCTAGGGCAGGGCCACAAAATGTTGTACGGAGGGCCGCAAATGGCTCACGGGCCGTGAGTTTGAGACCCCTGCAATAGACGATTTACTGAATTGGTCTTGGATTTATAACCATTTTAAGTATACTTTTTGGTAATAAAAAAAGAAATTAGGGTTCTCTTTAAGGGGGAAGGAACATGATCAAATAGCCCCCAAGAAGAGGAAGGCAGCTTTCGGATTTCCTCATATTTTGTTTTTATTTTGAAGTCATAACTAGTGATGCTTAGAGGAAAATCTTGACTTGGTGTTGGGAGTCACTCCCAGCAGCACACAAGGGGTCATTCTCTGATGGGGATAGAATCTAGACCCGTGAATGCAAAGCCTGTGCTTACATGTTCCCTTAAATTTCATGATGAAATGTATGCTCAAGAAGAGGCCAGTAGCATTAGAGCTCTGTTATCCCCAGAACCCTAATCATTCTCAGTATCAAAGGCAACCCCCAAATTCTTCTCCACAGCCACCCCAGAGCCCACTTTCTCCCAAGGCTATTTCTAGCAAATAGGAACTGGGCTTCTAGCCTATTAACCACATAGATTTCTATTTAATGTGCAACACCTCAGACTCAACAGGAAGCATGCTTGTGACTGGCTTCTCCCATCACTGTCTTTGGAGTCTTTGCACGGTGTAAGCCTGGCTAGACCATCAAGAAGGGCTCAGAACAACTCCCTCTTTTTAATTCGCCTCTTGCACTACCCAGAGTGCCAACCTGGGCTTAGGCCTTTGAGTTGATGAGACTAAGGCACTAAAGAAATTAGCCTGATTTTATCTGACAGCATGACTTAAAATACTCCCATGTGTTCCTCCCCATCTTCCTGCAGAACAGTCTATGTGACTGTCCTATCAGCACACAAAGGTTAAAAATCAGCACTGCTTCCTGGAGTGGGATTAGCTGTCATAATCTTTCTTCCCTGCCAAATGAGCCAACATCTGGGAGACACATGGAGGAAGATCATTAAATTATCTTTTTATTTATTTTTTCATAACCTGGAAAGGGAGAGTAGGTAAAGTTCACTCTCCCAGAATTTTCTCAGACTCCTGAACAGGCTTCTTATCTAAGAACAATATTTTTCTTTCATTTTAATTTTAACCCAAGTATCATGTTTAAAAAAGAATGATTCCGGGGCCCGGGAGATAGCATGGAGGTAAGGCGTTTGCCTTTCATGCAAAAGGTCATCGGTTCGAATCCCGGTGCCCCATATGGTCCCCTGTGCCTGCCAGGAGCAATTTCTGAGCATAGAGCCAGGAGTAACCCCTGAGCACTGCCGGGTGTGACCCAAAAACCAAAAAAAAAAAAAAAAAAAAAAAAAGAATGATTCCCTGCCATACCCCTCCCTGTACTGAGTCCTATTCTCTGAGAGCAATCACTGTGGAGGCTTTTGTCCTCTTGTGTTTCTAGACATCATTATTTCTATATTTCTTTACAACATGCTGATCCAACTCCTTCTTAGTCTCTTAGGGCTCCTTTCTGCTCTGGGTACTCAGAGGAACCCCTAGAGATCCTTGGCCAACTGGGCTAGTGGGTCAATGTCTGTGACTGAAAAGGGGGTATTTCTGGGGATTACCCAGGATACCAGCAGTGCTTGGCAGTTTTGACAGCACCCAATGTTGTTTGAAGAAATATGTGGTATCAGAGATCAAATTGGATTTAGCCACTTAGAAGGCATGTGTCTTAACCCCTACAGTCTCTCTCTGGTCCCTGATAGGACTACTTCTTGAAATATCAGACCTAAGACAATACCTTACTGAATTCTTGCCTTAACAAACAATCATTTTTCCTCACACAATGGCCCTCTCTTTTGCCTTTCTGATGTTGGGAGATAAGGTGATGCTATTTCAACATCAGCTGCCTCAAAATCACCCAGGCAACTTATCAAACACAAAATGCTGGACCCATGCCATGAATTTCACTTTGCCTTTCTACAAGGATCTCCAGAATGCTGGTGCATCGCAAGTTTTGCAATATCTCTTGCTTCACCAGTTGAAGAGATCAAGATATTCAAAGAACTGTTATAATACTAGTTTTACCATTCTAGAGGGAAAAGTAGTGACTTTTACATTCTAGACTGTCATCACAGTTCTTAGGAGATCTTGACAAATACTGACAAATAACACTGTTATATCTATCATATTATAGAATATATGATACATCATAATATCATAAAATTTATATCTGGTAGATATATTTTTATATAATATATTATCTATCACAAAGGCCTTCCTTCTCTCTAGGTATAGTCAGAATCCTGGACATGGAACTTTGCCTCAAGGAAAAATATTTATAGCAGTGGTCCTCAAACTATGGCCTGCGGGCCACATATTGTATTTGTTCCATTTTTTTTCTCCACATCAAAATAAGATGTGTGCAGTGTGCATAGGAATTTGTTCGTAATTTTTGTTTTCACTATAGTCTGGCCTTCCAATGGTCTGAGAGACAGTGAACTGGGCCCCTGTTTAAAAAGTTTCAGGACCCCTAATTATTGTATCAAGGCCCTTCTCTTGGACTTATCTATTTGTTCAAAAATAACAGAACAGGGGCCGGAGCACTGGCACAAGCGATAAGGCTTTTGCCTTGCATGTGCTAACCTAGGAAGAACCATGGTTCGACCCCCCAGCATCCCATATGGTCCCCCAAGCCAGGAATGATTTCTGAGCACATAGCCAAGAGTAACCCCTGAGCATCACCAGTGTGGCTCAAAAAGCTAAAGGGGATGGGGTACACACCCAGTGGTGCTCAGGTCTTACTCCTGGCTCTGAGGGGGACCAGGCATGGTATTGGAGATGGAACCAAGGTCAGTTGCATGCAATTCTAGTGCCTTAACCCCTAGAGTCAACTTGTGTTATATTTGAACTAAGAAATATTGATATCTAATTTCTAATTTCATACCTAATTTCCAGGAAGTTTTCAATGGCCTTTATTCTTTAGTATATGGACACTATCTCCTGCATATTTGTTGATTTCTTAGCATTTTTTTCTATTGCTCACTAGGTCTCTGTTCTCAATTGATAGATTTCTTTTAATGGTGTACGAAACTCTCATTCTGGTATTTTTGTCATTAGACTTCTGGGAGTTCCATATTTTCCTTACTCTCTTTATTCTTTTTTTTTGTTTGTTTGTTTTTGTTTTTGGTTTTTGGGCCACACCCAGTGACGCTCAGGGGTTACTCCTGGTTATTCGCTCAGAAGTTGCTCCTGGCTTGGGGGACCATATGGGGAACCGGGGGATCGAACCGCAGTCCATCCTAGGTTAGCGAAGGCAAGGCAGGCACCTTACCTCCAGCGCCACCGACTGGCCCCGTACTCTCTTTATTCTTTTGGTTTTGGTTGAGTCACATCTGGCAATGTTCAGGGGCTATTTCTGGTTCTGTGCTCAGGGATTACTCTTAGAATTGCTTGGTAGATCACATGGGATGTGTACAAGGCAAGAACCTTGACCACTCTATTATCTCTACAGTCCCCTTAAGATATTTATCTTGCTCCTTCTTCCTCAACATGTTATTCACAAAGGCAACTTTCTGAGACCTGGCTTGTCTGAGAAGTATTTAAACTTCATATTCGAATGTTAAGTTAGGCATAAAATTCTAGTTTCAAAATCTTTTTGTTTAGGAACACAGTGCTTCTCTTTTCACCATTTTCTAGATTTCAATTACAGATGAGGAGTCAAAAAGACTCCTTATTATTATGACTTATTATGACTGTAGTTCTACCAGAAGCTGATATGGAACTGTCTGATATGGAACAGAACTTCCTATCAGGAAGTGTTTAGACATTTCCTAAACCTTAGATCAAAAATGATGTACCTAGCACATTTTAGTTTTTTCTTGCTTATAAACTAGTGAATTTTTGAAGTATAAAAAGAACCAAGACATAGTACAGGAGTTAAGACTCATGACATAAAAATATCAATATATATATATTTATATATATATATTTGTTGTTGTTTGGGAACCGCATCTGGCAGTGTTCAGGGAATTATATGCATTGGTGGGGATCAAACCAAAGTTTCTATTGAAGAAGCAGTAAGCAAAGCAAGAGTCTTATCTCTGGTGTTTTCTCACATCAAGCACCATTGGGTGTGTCCTAGGGTAAGCCATAGAGTCACAAGGTCTTATGGCACCATATCCTTAGGCACTCGTGTTGAACTGCCAACCTGGTTGGCTGAGAATTGTCAGAGGAGCCCCTGAACCTCCTGAGCACTACCCCCAAATTAATGTTTTTAACTACTGGTAATTGTGTTCTTTTATATCTCAGTTTTCCATTCT
>PVKC010038481.1:0-12645 GCA_004027635.1 Crocidura indochinensis
TTTTAGCCTCATTTACATTCTTTTCCTGTATAGTTCCTAACATTTAATTATCCTTACCTCTTTGTCATTTCCCAGACCTCAGTGCTCAGGCCTCCCTGTCTTTGCCTGTGTGTTTATTTCTCCTCCCTTCTCTTCTCCCCTCTTTTCCTCCTCTCCTCCTCTCACCTTTCCTCTTCTCCTTTCCTCCCTGTCCCTCTCTTCCCTTCCCCTCTCTTCACTTCTCTTCTTCTTCCCTCCCCTCTCTTCCTCTCTCTTCCCCTCCTTTCTCCTCTTTCCTCTTTCTAATCTGGCAGTGGTCTGCGGTTTACTCATAACTTTGCAATAAGGAATAAAACTGTCACTTTCCTGACAGTGTTCATGGATCACATATAGTGCCAAGGAATAAACGTAGGTCCTCAACTTGCAACAAATGCACTCTTCCTATACACTGTCTCTCCAGGCCCTGCAGAACCATCTATGACCTTTTCTTCCACCACTCCCTCCTCCTTTTCTTCTTTGTGTATGCAGACCTAGTTCTATCATTCACTCTCTGAATTCTTCTATCTTGCTACATCAGAAAGACCATTTGGTTGTCAGTTTTGCATGCCTATGTTCTATTCAGTGATTTCTGGCACATAGTAGGTGCTCAGGATATGATTGTTGAGTATATTTATGACCCTGGCCTCACAGAGATTGCTGTGTAGGATATCCAGGGGTAGAAACCTCCTAATGAGGACGACAGCATCTGGTTGTTCAGTGACCATTCATCCACTTTCCCTGGTTCAGGGATGTGTTTCTGTGTGCTTAGGGTCATTGCTCCTAAAACAGATGAGAATCCAGTTATCCTTTAGGAGGTTCCTAGGGGACATCCACAGAGATTAATTCCAAAGATGAATTTCTAACCATAGTTTTGTGGTCATTGTTATTTAAGGAGAACTGATCTTTCTCTTCGTCATGCTACAGAGAAGGAGGAAGCCAAGAGAGAAAAATCACTTATTTTGCTGTCTTTAGTGCTTTATTGCTTGCTGACAGACTGTCTTTGCCTGATTAAAAATGAGAGTCTCCAAGACTCCCTAAGGTAGACTAGTAAATTTCCCACAACAGCACTTGGGACTCCCCTGCCACTCCCTTCCCCAAATGATGGTATCTGATCTACCTCAGCAGTGAGACTTGTGTTTAATGTCACTGTCAGAAAAGGTGTAACAACAAGTCACTCTAGGTTGGAAGTTTGCAAACATGCTTCCACTTTACTGAACATCACAAGAGCTGTCAAAATTTCATTTCCCCTTTCTTTCTTGTTTTTTTTTTTCTCTCTCTGGTAGAAAAACCCTTACAAATGTAAAAGTTAGGCATTTATTATGGACCTGAGTGCTATAGCTACAAGTTGTTGTTTTGTATTTGTTTTTTATAGCTTGAACTGGGAAAAGAATGTCACTAATGACAATTTGGGATCTTGTAGTAATTGATGTGGATGGCAGTATTGGGAACAAAATGTTGGGATGAAATGTTTTTTCTTCCAAATCTTAGTTTTCATATCAGACCCTTTTTCTTTCTCTTTCCTCTGAAAATTCAAGAGGAAACTTTTCCTAAGGGCCTTAGTATATGTCTCTTTTCTAGATTCCATACCAAATTCATTTTAGAACTTCATCTATTTGGTAATCTACCTGGAAGTTGAATAAAATCTACTGATGTACACCTCATTTATTCAGATAGTATGTCAATTGATGGGTGATAAATAACAGCTAAGAAGGAAATAATTTGCTTTTTAACATACAGTTAGTAATCCTTTCTTAGGACAATTTTCACATTTGATTGAGACAAAGCTACTGGTGGCTGGTTTTTATATTTTATACAAAGACAAGAGAGCGATGAAGGAGGCATTTCTACTTAGGAGAATTTTCTCTTTTATTTGGGACAAAGCTACTGGTAACTGGTTCTTTGCAAAGACAAGAAGGCAATGAAGGATACAGTTCTACCATAATCTAGAAGGCTCCCACCTATAATTAAAATACATTAACTTAGTCCCAGAAAACTAGTATTTGCTTCTCACTGAGATAATTCAGTCTCTTCCAAAAGCATATGATTGCATGATTCCATAGAACACATGAAACAGCACATGTGGTCTTTAAGGATCAACAGTGTCTCTAAGTTTCACCAGAACTCCAGGTAAAAGACTGTCAAAGACATATGGAAACATATTAGTCCTGCTTTTTTGTTTGCATCTCTCACATTCAGTTTTATACCAAAAGTTTGATACCTTGCTGAATTTCTTGAACATTAATACTGTTAATACTGAACATTAATCCTACTTGTATCTAAAAATATCAATTCTACATTTTGAGTCCTTGTATCTTGGATGACTATGCAAGAGACTAGAAGATAGATATGAAAACTCCTTAATTATAGGAATCATGAGCCTGAGTGTACTTTCTGGGTCTGACTTCTGCAATTAGCTTATGTCTTGTAAAAGTCTCTCTATCAGCTCACCTAGATGACAATTATACAACTTAATGAAACCTGGTATTCCCCAACTCCACTATATATGTGCATCATCATTATTTTTCTTCTGGTGTTTTTTTTTTGGGGGGGTAGGCAATACCCAGTGATGCTTACGAGTTATTCCTGGCTCTGTTCTCAAGAATTAATCTCTAGCAGTGATTGAGGGACCACATGGGATCCGAGAGTTGAAACCAGATTGGCTATGTGGAAGGCAATCGACTTACCCACTAAACTGCTGCTTTGGCCCCTGTATCACTATTTTATCTCATTCCATCTACACAGAAAATCCATTTGATACATCACTACTATTGTTTTCCATCTTATAGGTAAGGAACCAAAGGCTGAGAGAATTGAGTAGTCTGACCAGCGTTTCTTCTAAATGAAATGTTGACTTCTTTTCAAAAATCCTTCAAATCACAGATATTTCAGTATTCTGGATATCACAACACTAATGGATTGTTGGACTCCTAGGTATCCTTTCAGTAGGACTCTTAGTAAACCAATAATGAGCATTATCTCTTTGGTGGATCAGAGTAAATATCCCTTTTTATTTAAAAATGCATATAAAATGAAGGAGAGGTGCAGTAGAACAGTTCTGGATCTTAGAGACTTCTTAGATCAATTTTAGAATCTCAGAGAACTTGTTCATGTAGGTCTTCTATAAGTCCCTCTCATAATGTGCTTTACAAAGATTAATATTTAAGTGTAGTTGGCTAAATTAGAAGAAAGTTTGTTAATTGGATTTGTTGCTATGGATATAGTTCTTGCGTAACTTAAAGAATTTTACTAATAAACGTACCTAAGGTTAATTTTCAACATTCACAATATAATTTATTAAAAGGAATTTTATGATCAGATTAGTGATATAGTTTTGCATAATTACTTGATGCATGAATATTTTTAGAGCATTTTGATTTCCCTATTCTCCAATTGCATATTCCCTAAATTTGGATCTTAACATAAAGTGAAATGACACTTTCAAGAACCCCAGTGCTTCACTTCAGAATGTTTTGGTAGAGGAGAAGGTGACTCTCAAGCAGTGCTCTGGGGAAAGCGACCATGGCAAAAGATACTTGGTCGACTGAACCTGTTTTTTTCCATTTTTAGATTTTATATCTTGTTGTTGGATCCCATTGTGTTTCAAAGGACCAAAAGGTACTGGGAATTATTGAGGGCCTCAGGCATAAAGGTGGTGCTCCATTCAGCTTTTTAAGCTATCTCCTTAGGCTGGGAATGTCTGTATTGGAATTATTTTCTGCAGAACATGTAATTTTAATTTTCCCCATATTTTTGGCATTAGCTATTTCTCAAATGATTTCTGCCATGATGAGTTGTTTTGAATTTTTATTATTTTCCGTGATATATGAGAAGTATAATTTTTGGATATTTCAGACTATTATTAATTGACTTCAATCACATATATATATATATATATATATATATATCTCAATATATGATAGAGTAGGAACAAAGAGTGGAGTGGAAAATATTTCTGACTTAACTGGGTCAGTTAGTGCTTTGTTGATAAACTTACTCTTGGATGAGGAAGAGAATCTATTGATTCATTTTGAAAAGTTTAATCAAATATCAGGTTTCATCAGGAACTTCATCTATTTGGGGGAAGAAAGGAGTCAGTCATACCTGGTGATGCTCAGGGCTAACTTATGGAGTTGCTCCAGGGGATCATCTGTGACTGGGTTCAACCCATATTTGGCTTCATGCCAGGCAAGTACTTAAATCCTATTCTTTCTCTTTAGTCACATTCATTTTTAAAATCCTTCGTTTATTTAGTGTGTATGCTTCTCTAGAAAAGAATGAAAGACTGATTAGGTATTTTAGCTGAGAAATAGTTTATATGCTGAAAATGTAAGGAAGCTATGTCAGAAACAATGGATGGAAAGAAAGCAAGGTGATTCTTTAATTTGTTGTATTCAGTACTATTAATCTACTGTGCTTTTTCCATCTTGTGCATTAAATATCAGAAAAATAGAAGTAAAGGAATTTTCTCTAGGGTGGATTACAATGAATCATGTATGTGTGTATATATGTGTGTATCTATATATAGATACTATGATAAGTCTCAGAATACCTTACCTAGAAAAAAATCATTTGAAGCTTTAAAATGTAGTTCAGTGTATTTTCAAGCTTATTATTATAAAATAATAATTTCCTCCAAGTCCTTCAATTGCAAACTCTTTGTATAATCCTTTCTAATGTTAGTAAAAAATTCTCTTGAGGTTTCTTTGGATTCTATGGAATACCTTTCTCTTCTCCAGATATTGACAAAATCATTAAACAAGCCTGAAGCTTCATGATTACTTTTCCAGCACACTTGCATTGCTCTTTATCATTGCGTTTAGTTATGTTTCATCTAGTTTTCAATATATGTGACAGGGTTCATATCCCAGCCAACTGGAATTAATTTGAGAGCTAAGCATTTCATGAGCTGGCTCCATTGCATACTCTGCCAGATTCTGCCATGTGTGAAACATTACTACTCCACTCCCCCAAACCACTCACAGTTATTTATAACTCTGATTTCTCCCATGCTCATTGCGCTTCTGAAGAAGGGAGGGGGTGGTCCACACACAAGAGTTTCTCTTGGCTTTCCTCTCTGTAAACCTCCCCAATGCCTTCAGCTATCACCTTCTGTGCTGTTTCTTTTGAACAAGAGGAGATAAATGGGATTGGTTAACCTATGTCCTGCCTTGCTGCTCAGCCAGACAATGGGAAACTCTGATGGTATCCCAGCCTTTCTCTGTCATGACCCATTAGTGGTTTGAGAGGGTCATGGGTTTTGGTGGGAGAATGCTGTTTGGTGGGAAAGCTATTAGGATAAATCATTTTAAAAGACCCCAGAATGTAGAAAATGTGTGATGAGCGAGAACCCATTAAATATTATATGAATACATTAGGGAAAACCCATTTTGGCTCAGCATTTTAGCAAAACCAGAAAGTGTTTATATTCCTACGAATTGGTCTTCTTCCAAATTTCTACCCTTTTGAAGCGTATCCCAGGCTCTCCAAAATCTTTAATAATACTGTGAGCCGGCTTAGAACATTTTCTTCGTTTTGATGATTTTCGCATTATTTATCAGTTTGGTGTTTTAATTTTATGGCCTCATGTATGTTCTCCTAGAGATTTTCCTCATATGCCATGATTAGCACTCATGTGTGAAATGATTATGTGGAATCATTACCAGGGAATTGCTGCTTGTCTAAATACTGTATGCTTTCACTTGAGAACATTGGCTCTGGAATGCATTCCTGGCATTGTGAAAGGAAGTAAGAGTCTTGATATTAAAATGTAGCCAGAATTTAATTTGTGAAATGGAGCTTTCGACTTCGTTGTTCCTCCCACTGGCAGCAAGTTGAGATTGCTTATTTTCTTTCTGGAATAAAAATTGTGTCTTTTAGTGATATTTTGCCTCATATTTAGTCTTCAAATTGGTGTTTTCTTCTAGATAGATCCAAAACTTTATGTAGTCTGTTCCTGCCTATGTATTTCATAAGATCTAAACAATAAACAGTAATTAGTGCCACTTAAAATTAACAGAGTGGCCATTTCAAGGTGTCTGATCCTTTGTAATTGTGCTTTGGCACAGGAAAGGGAAGCTTATATTAAGATTTTTATGCAAATAATTCTGGCCAGCTTCTCATGCTGTGTTGAAGCTCATATTGGGACAAACATTCATCATTATTTTTAATAATTATTATGATTATATAATAATATAATCAATAGCTTACCCTATGGAAAATTCTCTAAGCAGATTAGCTGTGTCAAATAACTGGCATAGAATAATTGAAAGGGAGAAGAGCTGGGAAATATATTCTTGGTTATTTTATACTATAAAAGAAAGAAGTTATTCATTTTAGCTAATAAAGCTTACTTAGAACCAAAAATGTGCAGTTTTCATTTCTAGAGTTTATATTTTCTGTGTGTCTCAAATGAACAGGAAAACAAAGAAATTTTGTCTTATTTGAGGGGGATTGAGAGGTAGCTAGGTGCTTAATTGGTAGAGGAGGAGAGGCACGAGGGGTAAAATATACTGTAGAAATCAAATTCGGGGTTTCACATTCAGACACAAAGCATCCATTTTAGCTCTCTCCCTGGCCCCAAGGGAATTTCTTTATTGACACAATTGCCATAATTGATAATAAAGGTTCTTTAAGTATGTCCTAAGTCCCTGGAAGAAAAAGAATAAATTGAAAGAATTTGTGCACAACACTCCTCACCACTCTCACCCCTCAATAGTTTTTCAGAATTCTGTAATAAAGAAAATCACTTCCTCCTCACTGTATTTGCTGTTGATGATTTAACAGTGTGGATAGAGACTTTGTCGTTAATAAATCTAGCTAAGAAAGATGAAGTCAGGAAGATCAAAACCTTGAACTGAAGTAGGAACTTTGCTTTGAAATATGAATCAATCTAAAGGAAAACTAAAATAGAATTTCCAAAACTTATACCTCAAAACAAATGAAAGTAATACTTAGAGTCTCTTCTCATGATTTTGGAAAACATTCATTATCATGAAAAGTTATTGCATCATCATAATAAAAGGTTTAATGACTCTTACTAGAAATAAGCTTTGTGGGGCCGGGCAGTGGCGCTGGAGGTAAGGTGCCTGTGCTAACCTAGGACAGACCGTTGTTCGATCCCCCGATTTCCCATATGGTCCCCCAAGCCAGGAGCGACTTCTGAGCGCATAGCCAGGAATAACCCCTGAGCGTCACCGGGTGTGGCCCAAAAACCAAAAACCAAAAAAAGAAAAAAAAATAAGCTTTGCTTTGCACCACTTAGAGTACGGATTAGCTTCATATTATAGTTTCAAAACACAATGCTTAGATTGGCTGCTTTTTCTTTGTTTTAAGTATGATGTGCAATACTTTATTCACTATCAGAATTGCTCAGAATTTATTTCTAGAATTGTACAATTTAAAAACTCTCATAGTAGAGTACTACCTGATAGGTTGATAAGCAGAAAAACAGGCTGATTGTCCTTTCCTGGCAATTGACGATGATATTAATGTTTTATTACTACCATACTCTCATCTGCAGTAATATTTTCATCACAAATGGACATTTATGAGCATAAGCACTTATAATATAAGATTGCCATTTGGGGAAACAGATAATATAGCTTGACAATAAGATGCTTGACTTTCACACTGCTGACCTGGATTCAATCATTGGCACCGATATATGATTTTCTGAACTCTGCCAGGAGTCATATTTGAGCAAAGAAACTGAAGTACCAGAAACCACTGATGTATTACAAAATATAAGAAAATGAAATAAAATGAATAACATTTAAAAAATGTTATTGCTTTCGCACACAGCCTCTTATTAAAGTATATGGTGAAGTGGGAAGATTTTTTTTTTCCTTTTCTTTAAATTAGCTCAAATAAACTCAAGACAACATTTAGGCAAAATGCAGTTTCCTTTCTCTATTACATTTAGTTCATTCAGTTTTCATTCAGTTTCGGAGAAATAAAGATACTTAATTTGTCTTTAGTACCTCTTAGAGATTGTAGTGCTTTACTAGATGCAGAAAAAATTTTAAAAATAATTTAATAGTGAAAAATGTGAATTACAAGTCTTTCACAGTTATAATTAAGGTACATATTGACAGTGAATTAGGGTCATTCCCACCACCAGTGTTGACCTCCGTCTCCCATAGTTCTCAGCATGCATCCCATACTGTCACCCTTAGCCCCTTGGACTGCTAGTGTAGCAGGTCCTCCTTGTGTATAGTTTGTTGTCGATTGGGTAGCATGATTCTTTTGTCATTGACTTTGGGTTTGGTGCTTAGGTCTGTTCATTTTCTATTTCTACTCAATGTTCATGCTACTGTTTGCTCCTGGTACCATCCACACACACACCCACCCCCAATTTATGAGGCAAAACAAGGTAATTCAAGTTCTGTGATTCTGCTGGAAAAAAAGAAAACAAACAAAATCCAAAATAAGCAATGACAAAAAACACAACAGCACCACCACCACCACCAAAACAACAAGAAGAAAGAAATAAAAGGAAGGAGGACTGGTGTGGCAAGGTTTTATTAGGGGGGTTGTCGTTGTTTGTTTGTTGTTTTTGTTTTGCAGAAGATTAAAAAATAAAGATCCCCTAAAAAGTTTAGTTCCATTGAAGCCTCTCAGCAGAGAAAGGTGTGGAGAATGGCCAGGAAACGTTTTAAGAAAGAAGACAAGGACATGGATTTAAGGATGAGAGTGTGAGGAAGAGGGGATAAAAATGAGGTTGGTTCAAGGAAAACCTTCCTAGGAGAAAACTGGAAAAGTGAGCTGCTGAGGAGGAAACAGCCTGGGACTAGGGATGTTTTTGGAACTTCTAGCCTGTCCGTCTGAGAGCAGTTGACTGGAAATAGTGTTTCAAGCAAAGTTTGAC
This sequence comes from Crocidura indochinensis, assembly GCA_004027635.1. Lineage (NCBI taxonomy): Eukaryota > Metazoa > Chordata > Mammalia > Eulipotyphla > Soricidae > Crocidura > Crocidura indochinensis. The sequence goes on from PVKC010038481.1 coordinate 8,885, forward strand.
TATTTCTCTTTTCTTCAAACTACAATTTCTGTCATTCACTTTATTTTCCATGTGTTTGTGCTCAAGCCATGACATCTACCAGACTAGAAGCTGGTTAAAAGTAGACCTAAGGGGGCTAGAAAGATAGCACAGCATTTAAGGCCTAAGTGAAAGAATTAAAACATACAAATCTCTAGGAAAACTAAATTTAGAAATTTTGAGCACTCAAAATATCTGAGCATTTTGATAGCTGGAGTAAATTTTTTGCACCTCTTATGAAACAATTTGTGGCATTTTTGTGCTTATTTTGATAGCCCAGTGCTTTCTAATGATTCTTCAAAGAGGAAGAGCATTATTAATATTAACTATAATTATGCTTCACATTATAAGTAGATATTTTTAGATTTGTTAAAATACTACATTGATTGGTTTAAAATTAAAAACTTCAGCTTAGCTCCCAGAAACTTCTTTTGCTAAATGCCAAGGAAAGCCTCTATACTTTAAGAAAATAACAGTTTCAGTATATTTGTCTATAATGGTTAAAAATGTCTCATTATCAAAAGAGCACAAATTAATTTTGTTAAATTATGTCTAAAGAGTGTATATATATATATATATATATATATATATATGTGTGTGTGTGTGTATATATGACAACTCTATCCTTTAAATACACAAAACCGGGGGCTGGGTGGTGGCGCAGGAGATAAGGTGCCTGCCTTGCCTGCGCTAACCTAAGAAGGACCTCGGTTCGATCCCCCAGTTCCCCATATGGTCCCCCGTGCCTGCCAGGAGTGACTTCTGAGTGAATAGCCAGGAGTAACCCCTGAGCGTCACCGGGTGTGGCCCAAAAACCAAAAAACCAAAAAAAAAAACACACAATGGTTTCAATAAAATAATTTAAAAAAATAAAAATAAATACACAAAACCCTACTGTGGTTTTTATTTTTGATCTAATCAAATTATTTTTTTTCTGAGATGAATATAAAACACAGTGAAGGAAGTAAGCCAGATATAGAGCACTAGTATTTAGATATTTCAATTCTAAGTTCTACTAAGGGTTTCTGTTTTGTTTGGCTTTTTGTTTATTATCATTTTTAAATTTAAATTCTAATTTTAAACCATTGTGATTTACAAAATCCTTCATAGTTGAATTCTAGACATACAATGAATCAGGGCTAATCCTACCACCAGTGTCTGTCTCCTTCCACCAATGTTTCCTGGGAGCATCTCTACCATTATCATACTTGTGCCTCAGTCTGCCAGTATTATAGACCCAGTTAGTTTGGGTCTCTTGATTCCATTGTTGTTGCCTTTGACTTGGATATTTAGTTCTGTCCTTTTTTAGCTCCACCAATGTACCTGAGACCAATTGGGCACTGGTCTCCATGCTTTCATATTTGTGTTTCTACTCCTCCACTCAATTTCTTTCCTTCTTCTTATTATATACTGAGGCTAAGGATGTTCTTGACAATGCCCATTAGACCATTGCATTTCTTCATGCAGTTATTCTAAATGTCTCATATAAGTGATATATAATTCTGTAAATATCCTTTTTCTGGCTTACATCTTTTAATATAAGATAACAATGAGATATCTTATACTAGTGAGGATGGCACATATCAAAAATACTGGAAACAATCTTTGTTAGCGGGGCTGTGGTGAAAGAGGAACTCTCATCTTCTACTGGTGGGAGTGCTGTCTGGTTCAACCCCTATGGAAAACAGTTTGGATTTATCCCCAGGACAGAAAAACATTCATCCAAAAGGATGTATCCACATACTATTCATTCTAATTCTCAGCACAATAGTTAGGACTTGGTATCAATCTAGTTGGCCAACAACAGACAAATGGATAATGAAATACAGTACATGTGTACAATGGAATACAACATAGCTATAAGGAATGATGCAGTCATACGATTTACTGTAACATGGATGGAACCTACCATGGTTTTTAGAACTTTTCTTTCTAGAACCCTCACTTCTCTCTGACAGATTAACAGCATAAATACCATCTCTAGTCTTTCTTTAAAATAAAATATAGGGTCCGGAGAGACTGCATGGAGGTAGGGTGTTTGCCTTGCATGCAGAGGGATGGTGGTTCAACTCCCAGCATCCCATATAGTCCCCTGAGCCTGCCAGGAGCGACTTCTGAGTGTAGAGCCAGGAGTAACCCCTGAGCGCTGCCGGGTGTGACCCAAAAACAAACAAATAAACAAAAAATGTCTCTGGGCTTCAATTTTGTAAAAATCCTTTACCTTCCTTTTAAACTCTTCGGAGCTCAACAATACTTAGAGCTGAATTTTCTTCCCTGGAATACCAAGACAAAGAATCAAGTAGCAGCAGACATAAGCTAATTAGGAAGTGAGAACATTTCGTTACAATTAAGAAAAGTAGTTGGAAAAGAAAGCCATAGTATGTGGTTGGAGTTATAGCACAGCAGGTAGGATATTTGTCTTGCATGCAGTCAACTCATATTTGATCCACGGCTTCCCATATGGTCCTCAGACCTGTCAAGAGTGATTCTGAGCACAAATATAGGAATAACTCCTGAGTACCACTGGTTTTGACTTCAAAATAAAAAACAAACCAATAAACAAAAATAGGAAAGCCATTGTTAGAAATAAATTCCTTTGGGGCCGGGCGGTGGCGCTGGAGGTAAGGTGCCTGCCTTGCATGCACTAGCCTAGGATAGACCGCGGTTCGAACCCCCGGTTTCCCATATGGTCCCCCAAGCCAGGAGCGACTTCTGAGCGCATAGCCAGGAGTAACCCCTGAGCGTCACTGGGTATGGCCCAAAAACCAAAAGAAAAAGAAAAAAGAAATTCCTTTATAGTTATCATACTTTTTTTTCCCCTTTGAAGACTTAAAATTGAGTTTCTCGTGTACCTATTCAAATATTAAATTTATTAGGGTCCAAGAGATTTAGATGCTTGCTTTGCATGCAGCCACTCCCAGTTCAGTCCCTGTACCACAGGGTTTCATGAGCACTACCTTGACAATAGAGCCAGACTAATCACTGGATACCGATTGGTGTGGGCCAATCCTTCAAATAAATGAAGAGATGTGAAGAGACGAGGAGGAAAAGAAAGAAGGGGAGTTTAGGGGAAAAAAGAGAAGAAAAGAGATGGGGAGATGAATGAATGCACTGTAAATTTGTGCTCTTCTAAAACTGTTTCTATGCTGATGTGAATAGGTTTATAAATTTTAACTTTATGTGAAGGGATGCAACTTCATAGTAACTTTGAGAAGTGCCTCAAACTTTGAAAAAAATTCTTATTATTCTGCAGATTCTGAGGGAGTAATTGTTCTGAAGGCAATTTCTATTAAAGATCAGTGTTTGGAGTCAAAAGAATTTGTTACTCTTTTAGTCTCTGAACCTCAGAGATACATCTCAGTCTGTTCATCTATAAAATAGGAATAATAGATCGGAGTTTAATTATTAGGGGAAGATGAATTGCCATACATGAATTACTTAGAATTATATTTGAGCACTGCAAAAGATCGTTGTCATAGAAACAAAAATATATCGTGATTTGGATCCATGTTTTAAAGTGAGCTGTGAGAACTCAGCTTTGTGAGGCTCTTTGGACAATGCAACATAAAGAAGAGGTGAGAAAGGTCTGTCCTTCTCTCTGATCTCTCTACTAGCCCTAGCAAGTCTCTCCCCATCCCCTATATTTCAAGGCCATTTATTTGAAAGTAATGGGATCTATGGCTCTACCACTGTATATTTGTATCAAGGAAGTACTGAGGAAAAATTTCCTATATCAAAAGAGG
>PVKC010038482.1:0-12763 GCA_004027635.1 Crocidura indochinensis
AAAAAAAGTGCTTGCTTTAGAATCTGGAGAGAGAGACAGAGACAGAAAGACACGGGATAGGCAGTATAGAGAGAGGTTGGCAAAAATGAGTACATAGCAAAGAGACTCATGGCGGACAGGGCCGTGGAATAAAAGCAAGCTGACTCTGATGAAACTTTAACTGACTGCTTGTGAATTATTTCTCAGCCATTTCACTGCATCTTCATACTGACTTGCTGAAGGGGCTAGAGGTGATGTGTTGGGGGAGGACTCACCCAACACGTGGACTTTATATTTTATTCTGCAATGGAGTTACTGTGAAGGGTAAGTTGGGCAACCTATGCGGATCTCTCCTATTACTAGAAGCATAAGTACTCTGCATCTAGTATACATTAGCTTAGAAATTTGATCTGTCATGTACATGACTGAAGCCCAACTACAATCCTATTTGTAATCAAGGTGTTTAAATAAAGATATTAATATAATATTTGTCACTAGTTAATCTTTAAGTGTCTCATCCAGTAGGCATGAAATAAATATTTGATTTGATAGAGACCCATTCTTTTGTTTTTGTTTTGTTTTGTTATCTTTACAGTGGAATAAAAATAATTGAAAACAAAACTGAAGTCCATATCCTGGAGAATTCTGCCTGAATTCTTCTCAATATTTTAATTTTATTTCATGTTTGCCATAATCTGTAATTATAGGGTATATTCCTGGCTCTGCAATCAAAAATTAATTGTGGCTGTGTTTGTGGGACCATATGGAATGTCAGGCATTGAACCCAGGTCATGCAAGCAAGTGTATAACAGGGTATATTATCATTTTGGGCCACTGTCAATGAATTTTAAAATATTTATTAAATCCCATGAGATACACAGATGCATAGTTGTTCATGAAATTGCTGAAGTAATAAGGTTTAGGGTTTTTATCTAGTTGTTCATATTGAGTTTCAGTTATATAGAGTATAACACTCTTCACCAGTATATATTTCCTGCCACCAATCCTCCCAGTTTTTCTCCTACCCTCTCACCAGCCTTCTCTCCTGTCTGCCTCTGCTGCAGACATTTTCTTCTTTTTCTCTAACTCCCATTTTTCATTTACGACACTGTGATTTGAAATATTGTTACTGAAAGGGCATTATGCCTATCACTTTATCTCCTTTCAGAACCAATTCTAGTCTAGAGTGATCATTTCAACTATCATTGTCATAATGGTCTCTTCTCTGCCTTCATTCACTCTCCAACTATCTGTGGCAAGCTTCCTAATGTGAATCAGTTCTCCTGGCTCTTGTCTCTATTGGCTATTAATACCATATTATTTTATATGGATTCTACCTTTCCTTCTCTAAAAGTTATTTTTTTTTAAAAACTTGGGGTAACATAAGGACATTGATATAGTGTCTTAGATATGACAAAAGTTAAATCAGAAAAAAATTAGTTTGCTAAAAAGACTAGCTATAGGGGGTTGAGTACCATGAAATATTAGTGAAAGGATGCTGACACCAGTGCTGTTTTTGGAGTTAGAATATTGTTAATATGAAACTCTATTGTTAATAAGTTTATAAATCACAGTACCTAAATTTAAGAAGGAGAAAACAAATATTTGAAAGTGAAGAGAGTCAAAAAGTTAGAAACTGAGCTGCCATATGATCAAGCTATACCACTTCTAGGAATACCCTAACAACACAGAAACACAATAAAAATACCTTCTGCATACCTATATTCATTGCAACACTTTTACAATAGCCAGAATCTTGAAAAAATCCAGATGCCTAACAGCAAATTAATAGCTAAAGGAAATGTGGAATATCTACACAATGGAATACTGTACAGTCAGGTAAAATGAAGTCATGAAATTTTTCCATACAGGGAAGAACATGGAAGCTATTATATTGAGTGAAATAAGTCATAGGGTGAAAGACACAAGATAGTTTAAGTCATCTGTGGTATTTAAGAAAATAAAAGACATTATTGTAATAACACCCAGAGATCATAGAGATGAGGGAGGAAAGGACTAGCCCACAATATGAAGCTTACTACAAAGAGTGGTGGTACAGTTAGAGAAATAACTATACTAACAACTACCATGACAATGGTAGTGAGTGAGAGAAGTAGAATGCCAGTGAGTGAGAGAAGTAGAATGTCTGTCTCAAAGATAGGCAGTGGTTAGGGCAGGGAGGTGAGAGGGCATTGGCGGTGAGAAGGTTGCACTAGTGAAGGGGGTGTTCTTTTTTTTTTTATAACTGCAACCCAACTACAAACATGCTTGTAATCATGCTGCTTAAATAAAGATACTATTAAAAAATAAAGTGGAAAGAATAATTGCCAATCTTTCAGGTGTGAGCAACTGTGAATGAAATCACTGAAGTAGTAAGATTTAGGGTTTTATTTAGCACGTTTTGTGGGAAATATTATTTAGTCTGAAAAGAGTTGGTATCTACTTTCAGAATTACTGGCAAAATATATCATCTATATTCATGATAATATAGGTAAATTTATATTCTAGAAACTAATGCATATAGGCTGTTACTGGAGAGAGAATTATGGGATTGATTCTTTTGCCACCAAGTAGCTTAGATCTTGGGCAAGTTGCTTAAACTTCAAAAAATTTTGTTTGCTAATTTACGGAACATGATCAATAATTTACTCACAGTTTTCATATGAATTTGAAAAGTGAGTATGACAGTAAGATTTTTTTGTTTGTTTTTGGGTCACATCGGGTGACGCTCAGGGGCTACTCCTGGTTATGCACTCAGAAATCACTCCTGGCTTGGGGGACCATATGGGATGCCTGGGGATAGAACCACAGTCTGTCCTACATCAGCTGTGTGCAAGGCAAAAACGCCCTACCACTGCTCTGGCCCTGATTTGAAAAAAATTTAATTAATAGCTTTATTTAAGCACAGTGGTTAGCTGTGCCTGTAAGAGGTGCATCTACCAGGAATTTCCTTACAGAGATTCAATTATCAACAACAAAAAAAAAAGGAGAAAGAAATAACTCCTTAACCGATTGGAAACACCCATTTTTATGTTAAACATAATATAAAAAGATAAGGGGACAGATAAAAAATACTAGATATTATTTCCCAGAATATAGTTTGCATACATATCTCAGTAATGTTTTTTTCAGTTTTTGGCCACACCTGACAATGTTCAGGGGTCAATCCTATCTCTGAACTTGGGAATCACTCTTGGTTGGGCATGAGGGACAATGTGGGATTTCAGGCATCAAACTCAGGTTGGCCACATGCAATGCCAATGCCTCAATTGCTTTATTATTGTTCTAGTCCCTTGTTTCTGTGTTGGGAAGAGCATTTCAGTGGTGCTCAGGATATATTCCTAGCTTTGTGTTCAGCGTCATTCTTGATGAGGCTTGGGGGATATGGGATACCAAGGATTGAATCGAGGAAGGCACATGCAAGGCAAGGAATTTTTGTGTCTACTATACTATCATTCTGGGTCTACATTTCCCAATAATTAAAACAACAACAATCAAAACAACAACAACTGGAACTTTACCTAGGACAAGTGATGCAACATAATGTCTGATAAAACGGAATGAATATGGGAAACACAATTAGGCAAAAGGAGGAGAATTCGTGTGTGTTTGACTTTTCAGGCCACACCTGGTGGAGGCCAGGGATCACTCCCAGTGGCGTTTGAATTTTAACCACAGTTGGCCACATACCTTAACTCCTATAATATATCTCTGTTCCCATAATGCGGAATATTAAAAGTTAGGCAGAGAGGTAAACGTGATTAAAATGATTGGAAGTCTCCGAAAAGCTTTGATTTTTTTAGAAGATAACTTTCACCTATCAGTGAACAAACAACTAAGACTAGATGATGAGACTGAGAGTTATTTTCACTAAATACTAGAAAACATTTCCTGAGGTTCTCAGTAATTATTGATTAAATAAAGTAGAGCCCTAGCTAAGTAACTTAAAGCAATATTTCCACAGAATGGTTAGATTAGAGGATTGCTTACTTTCTTCCAACCTATGATTCCAAATTAATACAGAATTCATAAATAAGATTATTTTCTAGATGAGAAGAACATGGGGTAAATTATTCAGTGAAATATAGTACAGAAGAAAACAATCCTCTTAATTTAGTTTTTTAGTCCCACCATAATCCCAAAGGCTAGAGGTATTAGCCATTTATTTTAGTTACATTATTTAATTTTTGTTGTGAAAAATTTATGGAAGAGAACTAAGTGTCTTTAAGAAAAAAAAAAGATGCTTAATCCTTTAAGTAAAAAAAAAATGGCCATGTTAGTATCTTTTTATGGAAGGAAGGTCAATGCTGGCTAATAAAATAAATTTTAATTTCCATTCATTTTAGATAAGATATAACAAAAAGTCTAGCTGCTGCCCTGTGATAAGATAAAGTTCAGGATTTGTAGAACTGTGAACAATGTGAGAGACACATTCAAGAGTTTAAAAAGACAGTGTAAGTTCCCTGTTAAATATTTCTCAGAAGGTGGCACTTAGGCAAAAGTGAAGAAAGGACAACACCATTCATTCAGCTCCTAAGATACTGCTAGTCAAGAACTTTCAGTTGACTTTGCCCTTGAGGATTCCATTGGTGGAGTAAAGTCACCTTTCACATAGGTCCCCACTTTCTGAAGCAGTTGTTATCCAATGTCGAATCTATGAGGGTGAAGATGCTTTTGTTCTTCTTTCATCACTAAACACTATCACTTTAGGGCTTTCTAAATTTCACAACAATTCAGGGAGTTTTTTTTTTTAATTTCTTTAAGTTAACTTTTATTTCTTTTTATTATTTGCTTCTCTACGGATGTTATTTTGAGATTACAACTTAGAAAATGCCACCTTCTTGACCCTTCCTCTTGCCTCCTTCCAATTATCACTCTACACTCTACTGATCTTTACAGTAAAGTTCTAAGGTTATTTTTATGCATCATATATCAATCCACCGATGTACATTTAGGTTGTTTCCACCATTGCTTTTTTGGAAGAATGCCTAGATCAAAGAGAATGAAAATCCTCTTGAAATTCTGATTTTCATGCTTTTAACAAAGTACCCAGAAAAGGAATTGGTGGGTCATTTAATATTTCTATTTTTAATTTCTAGGAACCTAGTATTTTTGTAGTGGCTGCATCATTTATAACTTACAGATAATAGAGCTACAATGTACACCTCGTATGTGTTATGAAGCTAGTTGCACAAGTGTTCCTGGCTCACATATTCACTGAATTCATTTCTTCTTCTTTAATTCTCTCTTGGACCATTTCCAGGATCCATTCCCCCTCACACTTTATAAATGTTCTTCTTGTTACATTCATTACAAGCCATGCTTCCTAATTTAGTGATTGAATCTTAATCTCATCTTAATTTAACACATATGTCATATCTAATTTATCCCATCTCTTCAGATTTAATCTTTCAATGGTGATGAGAAAACTCACTTAGTTTTTCCCGCATTGATATCTTTGTGTATTTGGCTGGAAAAGTCCTCAATCTGTCAGACTTTAAATTTTGGGAAATTCCAGGCTTTTTCTTTGATATATAATTTTGTTCTGTATATACAAAGAATCTTTAACTCAGAGGTTGGCAAATTTTATCCCTAAAGAGCCATATAGATAAAATTTGAAGTTTTGAAGACTAGGTCTTTCACAACTATTTAATTATCACTATAGAAATATCCCAACATCATATTAAAATGATAATTTTTTCCAATAAAATTTTATTGATCAAAAGGCAGTGGCAATGTTTGATTCACACACTGTTTCAATTCTAAATAAAATTAGTAGCCCTATCTATTAAATATCTTTTTTTACTTTATTAAAATATGAATTCAGATAACTAAATTTCTACTTGATATTCTTCTTAAAATCAATATAAACAGGAGCAGGAGACATAGTACAGGTGTTAAAAGAGTTTTATACATAGTGGGCCCTTGTTTTTCCCTCTTACTGTAAATGTTTCCTCAATATTCACTGTTCATATTTTCCATTTTTCATCTTCAACCTATTTTTTCTCCAATCCTATTTTTATAAGAAAATGACATCACTATTTGTAAAATATTAATGCCATCAATCTACTTCCTTGCTCCATTACCAAGTGAATTCAAGACACAAATTTCTTACACTTGGATTATTTCAATTATCATTGGCAGTCTATGCTTAGCTTTTAATTTTCCCCGAATATAGTCTTCACATGCATGCTGGCAAATAAAGTAAAAAGTATATCTTGATTTTTTTCTCCTTTATCAGAATATATTTAGAGAAAATCAAAAATAGAAAAAATAAATATCAATAAAATGTAGGATCCAGTAATGAATACAGGAAAATTAGCAGAATAATGGAGACAACACAAAAATCACAAGATCACACATTGAAGAAAACAAGGTAAAGAGACAAGCATTTCACAAAAAGATCTAGAAAATGTAACTCTAATGCATCATATTCCAACTTGTAAAGTAGAAATGGCTGAATAAATCAGTGTTTTTTTGTCCATGCTGAAAGTTTTCAGGGTCTATTGAAAATATAGATTGCATAATGGGGGAACAGTTCAGAGGCAAAGATAGGACATTAGTTTGATACATGATGCTGCTCATATTATCTGACTGATCCAGGTGACTATTGTTTGAGACTCCTTGTGCCACAGCAGTGTATGATACCCAATGCAATAGATCAAGTGTTTGAAAGGACTATGACTAAAGTCTGCATTCTCAATAAACATCACATTAAAGAGGTCAGCATCATGGTCAGGAATGTGATTCCTAGGGACCATCATAGTAGTCCTCTGTGAGTACTACAATTAAGACTAACTATACACTGAAGAGTAGAACCACTGATGAGCATGTATTCAAGCAATACAACTTAAAGTATATAACCTCAACAAGCGACTTGGACAATTGTACTAGCAGTTGAACTAGATATGTGACCCCAGACAAGTGGCATCATCAAGTGTGTGTGCGGCCACTCAGTCAATGTGACAACAACAACTCAAGGTATGTGTGTGTGATAGGGGTGATGTAAACACATCCTAATATATTGGTAAACAATTTTAAACTAGGATGTTTCAAAATGCATCAATTTCTAACTTTACTACAGCAAATAAGCATATCCAGAAATATAATCACAATACTATTAAAAAACCATGGACTCAGTTGGGTATAAGGTTCATATAACCTTATTTCTACATTGGTCTGACTTCAACTTTAGTCATTGAATAAAAGTTTGGGCAAATGTTTAATCTACGTATATTAGAGTTCCATTAGGTTTTGTTGTAATAACCAGGGGTCCTCAAACTTTTTATACAGGGGCCCAGTTCACTGTCCCTCAGATCATTGGAGGGCCAAACTATAGTAAAAACAAAAATTATGAACAAATTCCTATGCACACTGCATACATCTTATTTTGATGTGAAGAAACAAAATGGGAACAAATACAATATGTGACTCGCGGGCCTTAGGTTGAGGACCACTGTTATGGTCTAAAAAACTGATTATAAAATGATGCAAAAATATGTGTGCCTACGTGTGAAAAAATAAAATTTAGAAATGGCCTACAGTCATAAAATAAAGCAAATTTAAAAGGGAGAATGGCAATAAAGAATACAAAAGGAAATATCTCCTTTTTTAATGAGTTAGTCTTTGTATGACAAGTAATGCCTCATTTTTAGATTTTTTTTTTGAAAAAATGAAGAACAATAGAAGAAATCCAAAATGACCAAGATCATTCTGAATTTTTCCTCTACTGGGATGAATTTACACTCTACTGATCTTTTCTTAATAAGAATTAAATGCATAGAAGCTAGAACACAGTAACCTTTACAAAATAAAGTTAATTACAAACTCCTTCATTATACTAAACAAAGAACCAAAATTGAAGTAGGAATTTTGGTTTAGTTCACAGCATTTGGTTTGGTTATAAAGACAAATTAGTTCACAAAGATGCTTGTTTTCACAAATGAACTGCTAGATTTCAAGAATGGTAATCATTCTTCTGCCAGCTTCTATAAAATAGTGATGAGACGAAGAGTAGACACGCCTCTCCCCATTCTCAGTCATCAACTTTCCAGCCATCCATCATTTAATGTGCTGCTGAGAACCCTGCAGGAGTTCATAAAACAATTGCCAACACTCTGTCTTGCTAGGATGAGCTATGGTACCACTAGAGAGAAGGAAGTGAAATTGATTTGTAGGAGGCCAACTTTTACAAAGCACAATTCCACTGGGCTAGTTACACTATTCAATGTCCCAAATAAAAATAAAGGGTTTGCTAAGTACCAAATTATATTTTCAAAGGAGTGAAAAAAAAAATCCTGTGTTTGTAGAATAATGCAATTTTGCTGTATTTTATACCTTTATAGAGAGAATATGTTTTACTACCATGCTGCATTGTACTTTAGAAATATATCTCTCCTCTGATGAAATGTACTATTTCATATAATGTACTTAAATTAAAGCAATTGCTTTCTCCTGGAAATTGTTGATGCTGGATCCATCCATGACTCATTAAAACATGAGAGCTTGCAATTTTGGCTCATAAAAGCCCATATTCTAAGAATCAAAACATGTTTTTCCAAATATAGGATAGTTGGGTAGTTTCTACCTTGATGAGCCTCTCTAATATAAGAATTAAAGTTAGTGAGCAGTCTTACTTTAATCCTTATGTTTCTAAATAAAAAGGTGTTGTTGGAAGAAGGAGTTTATAAGGAGACATTTCCATCTTCAGCAATGATGAAATGGTCTGTTATTAAGAATCAAGTATTTTATTTATTAAAAGTGAATTGAATTAGGCTAGCGTACAGGGGTAAACATATTTGCCTTGCATACTGCTTATCTTCATTTGATCCTTAGTACCACATATGGTACCCAGGGCAATACCCGGAACAATCCCTGAGCATATCTCCAGGTGTGGTCCCCACCACCCCACCACCAAAAGAAAGTTGAAAACCTTTTATGTCCAAGTACATGTAGACTTGAAGCAAAACAGTCAGGGCATAATCACATAAACAGTTGAGTGTAAAAGAAAGTGATTGAAAAGAGAAGCAAAATTTATAATGGGAAAACTAAGATTAAAATTTACCAAACTAGGTGATTAAAAGAGAAAATTTAGATAGGCTTTCTTAGGAAGTATCTCACCCAGACTGGGTGAATGAGGTCCACTTATCATTGTTTCACTAATTTTTTTTGTTTCACTAATTTTAGAAAAATCTATATAATTATTATTGATGATGAATATATAAAGAAATTGTGGCATAGGTACACAATTGATTACTATGCTTTCATAAGAAATATGATGAAACTGGTGATAGTCTAGTATGTGAACTAAGGAAGAGTGATAAGAACAGAAGATGTTTCCACTCATTTGTGGTATATAGAATGTAAGAGAGAATTTATAGGAGAACAGACATATTTAGTGCTTGCAACTATTATTAGCTATTTAGGATAGAGACCGAAATAATCATCAGATCAAAATAATCTTGCGCTCAATCCCTTTTTTTCTATCTACTGTACCATTAGCCATTATACCATATATGCACTTTTATAACAATCTCTTTATTGTTTCTCATTTACATTTTACCTCTTTTCAATTTGATCAAAATATCCAGGATAATCTTTACAAGCACAAACTAGAATTTGCTTTACTATTTTTTGCTTTTGGGCAACAGTGGTGGTGCTCAGAGGTACTGGAGTAATGCTCAGGGTGTCGTGTAATGCCATGAATCAAACATGTGGCTTCTTCATGCATCCCGACCTTGTACCTGATGATTCCTTTTCTTCTTCTACTTTTGGGATTAACCTTTTGATTAGTAATCAGAAAAACTCGGTGATTTGGGGCCAACCGATTCAGCAACATAAGGCAAGTCTCTGAGAATTTGGTACTATCATACAAAGGAATTCCAAGACCTGGAGATCTTTAGGGCTATATCCACAGATGCTCAAAGAACCATGACACCAAGGAACATATTAGGGTCAACTGCATGCAAAGTATGTATTTTGTTCCCTGTAATGCCTCCATGGTCTCTTTGTACTTGATATTTTTAGAAGTAAAAGAGTCTGATAATATTCATTTTTTATCAAAAAACAGTACAATAAGAAAAATGTGAGTTTTATGTTCCTTTCTCATTTTTATAACTCCTATAGATATGTATACATACATACAATAGATTGCATATTAGTAGGGCATACATAAAAGACAACGGATTTCCAAACTAGTACTGTGCCTCTTCCTTACCAACTTTCCACAAAAATCAAGTATCATTATTTAAATATTATGATGATACAATGAAAATCAAAACATATTTGCAAGAATATATTGGAAGAGAAATCGTAAAACAATTGAAAAACTTTCCCCAAAATATTACCACTGATAAAATTAAATTTGTCACTGCATTTATAAAATATAAGTATAAATAATAAAAGTTCAAAATTATCTAGGAACTTAAGCGACAAGAATAGTAGGATAATAGAAAACAAAATCTGGATTAAATGAAAATTATAAACATAATCTTCACAAAATTCTATATTGGTTAGCACTACATCTGCTTTTGGTGAGAATGTGTGAACTTTGGAAGCCATAGAAGGCAAATTTGATCATAGTGAACCATAAAAATTAAAAATGTAATTTTAAGTGTTTGGATGGTTCCCCTGAATCCTACCAGGAGTAATCTCTGAGTAAAGAGCCAGGAGTAAATCCTAAGGAGCCTCAGAATGTCATTAAAAAAAGAATTAGAAAAAATGGATTACAATAATGCAAAACCACAATCTAAATCACCATTTCTAATAGTTAGAGCAATAGTAGGTAGGGTGTTCCCCTTGATTGGAGATGACCTGGGTTTGATCCCCCGAACCCCATAAGGTACCTTAAGCCCCACCATGAATGAACCAGATGAAGAGAGCCAGGAGCAAGCCATTGCTAATATGACCCCCAACAAGCAAAAATAAAAAAAAAACCTTAAAATATTTACATTCTCAAAAGAAGTTTCTAAAACTAATGAGCTCCTTCTTGGTTTTTATACCAGAGTAGACATGATTGGTGAGGTTAAGTTCTCTCTTTTATATATATTATATAATTATATATATATTAATTAAACACCTTGATTACAAACATGATTGTGTTTGGGTTTCAATCATGTAAAGAACACCATCCATCACCAGTGCAACATTCCCATCACCAATGTCCCAAATCTCCCTCCTCCCCACTCAACCCCACCTGTACTCTAGACAGGCTTTCTATTTCCCTCATACATTCTCATTATTAGGATAGTTCATAATGTAGTTATTTCTCTAACTAAACTTATCCTTGTTTTTGGTGAGCTTCATGAGGTGAGCTGTAACTTCCAGCTCTTCTCTCTTTTGTGTCTGAAAATTATTATTGCAAGAATGTCTATCATTTTTCTTAAAACCCATAGATGAGTGAGACCATTGTGCGTTTTTTTTCTCTCTCTCTGACATTTCATTCAGCATAATAGATTCCATGTACATCCATGTATAGGAAAATTCTCTTACTTAAAATTTTACAATTTACAAAAAGACACAAAAACATGAATGTGATGGCAAATGATTCATGTTTTGAGAAGATAACATGACATTATAATTTTGATTGAGGGGTCTTATAAATTGTATCTTCCTTTGAATAAAACACACAATAAATATTAAAGAGAAGCTATTGAATAGCAACCCAAAACTGTCCTAAACATGTTTTCTTGTGTGAAGTAGGATAGTTTTTATAAAAACTTATTAGAAAGAGATGAGGGGAGATCAAGAGAGAAGTATGCATTCTCCAGAGTGGATATAGGCAAAGAAACATAGAGACAAGCAAATAAAATACATGTTCAGAAAAAAATGTGAGCTTGAAGAGCAAGCAATGAAAATATTTTTACAAAGATATCTTAATCAAAAAGAGAGAAATTGCTTCCCATAGCATATGGAGCTTTTGCGCCTAAGGAAATATCTTTAATTTGTTTCAGAAGTTCAACTTAGCCAAGAATCCAGGTATTAATTTTTCTTTTATGTTGGCACTTTTTCTCAGATGTATTTCAAGTTAATTACAATTGTGCATTACTCATAATCTTTTATTGTACGTCAAAGCTGAGCTAAGTTTTGAAATTCAAAATAATTTGACAGGTGTTTTCTTGCTCTTAGACAATCAGACAATTCTCCTCTTGTGATCTAATGAAGATTTTTTATTTATGGAGTGAGTGTCCTAGCCTGGGCTGCTTTTGCAAGTGAAGAAAAATGCTAGTATTTTTGCTTTGTCCATATAGAACCTGCATTTATCTTAGAAGGAGTAAGGAGTAACATTTTCCTAAGAGCAACAAAACCTAGACCAATTATGTATGAATCCTCTGACTTTTATGATTCAGAACAGCGGACTTCAACTGCCAGCACATGGATATTAAAAATAAAAGGGCTACTGCACTGATCCAAACTAGTTAAATACTCGGTGCTTCTTCATAGGCATAAAATTTAAAAACAAATTAGAAATGATTGGTAAATAGCAACAATTTTGTAATGAGAAAAACTACCTTTGGTTAGCTGGAATTAAATGTAACATTTTTCCTCCCTCCCTCTCTTCTTTCCTTTCTTCCTCCCTTCTTCCCTACATCTCTTCTTCCTTCCCTTTCTTCCTCCCTCTCTTCCTTAATTCCTCCCTTCTTCCTTTTCTCCTTCCCTTCCTTCTTCCCTCCCTCCCTTACTTAATTCCTCCCTCCTTTTCTTCCTCCCTCCCTTCTTTCCTCCCTCCCTTTCTCCCTCTTTTCCTCCCTTTCTTCCTTAGTTCTTCCCTCCTTCCCTCCCTCCC
>PVKC010038483.1:0-12747 GCA_004027635.1 Crocidura indochinensis
AATACAGAGATAGAACTCTGGTTAGGTCAGCGATGTGCAAGGGAAATGCCCTACCTTCTGTTCTATTGCTCCAGCCCCTCCTCCTTCCTTCTCTTCATTTGCTCTGGATAATTTTTAAAATTCTGTGTTTCCATGTCTGTTTCACCTATGGACTGAATTGGTTTTCCTACATTCATTCCCTATTCTGACTTTTCCCCAAAGTTCTCTGATCCTTTGTAACCATTATGCCATTGCTAATTTTGGAATTTCATTTTTTTTTTTTGCATTTCAGCACTAGATTTCTAAGTAGTAACATTTGTTCCCTAATTCTAAAGTCTTGAGTTTTTAGGAATTGAAATCTGATCTATTTTGAGATATATATGTATGACAATATCTGCTCATTTTTTAAAATCAGTTCTTGGATAATTCCTTCATAATGAAGTTACATGGATCAACTTAATCTGTGGTCTTCCAAAATACCTGAATTGGGGATGAGTATACCCAAAGAAATGAGGTATTTCTTCAATGTGTATCAACATCTGTTATCAAACTGTAATAAATTCAAATTAAGTTCTTTATTTGAAAAATCATCTAGCTATATGCAGCACATTTTAAAATTTGAATCAAACACCCAAATGTTATAAGATCTATCATTACAGATCACTTGAGAGGCTACATTATTGTAGTCCTTGCTAGTGAATGTCAACTGTGTTGTCATCATTTTATTATTACTAGTGTGAATAATGCCACTAGTTCTTCCTCCTAGCAACACAGGCATCCTAAAATTAGACAAATGACTCCCTTGATTATTTTTCAATAATGCATGTCTGTATGTTGTTTTTACAATTTATGACATCTAATCTATGGCAGTAGAAAGTTTGGAAAATATCCAGTCCATTCATCACCACCCTGGAAGCACTCAGATAATTTATTTTTCATCTGTTGACATTCTCAGTGTCAATGTGAGGATTCTTCCTTTTAGTAATATCAGCATTGGACGTTTTATTGAAAAGAATTTAGAGATAATTTTGGTTCATAAAACATTGAGAGGATAGTGCAAAGGTATTCTATATGTCCTGTAGCTCATCATCATACACATGCCCCCAGAACTAAACTTCTTAAATTTGATTAACCTATTTGAAATAATAATTATTTCAATTTTTTGTTTAGGTCATGGTACATATTAACTGTCATTTTGTGGATTTGGTCAAATGTCAGATTACTCTTTTCCATCAGTATTACTCTAGAAGTATTTTAATACTCTAAAATTTTTCTGTCTCTGTTCTTCCCCCATTTTCTAACTCCTAGAAATCCCTGATTATTTTTTTACCATGTGTATCATTTTAATTTCTAAATGAACATATTTTTGGAATCCTACATTGTGCAGTATTTGAAGACTGGCATTGTTTATCCAGTCCTATGGATTTCCGGCTTCTCCATGACTTTTTAAAATTTCAATCTCATCTTCTATTACTCCCTTATTTTGTTTATTCCAATCATAATAGCAAGGCTTTAATGATTCCGATTCTCTTTAGTATTTGGTGATTTATGTGTTCCATGTTTCTTTCATTCTATAGGTGTGTAGTGACGTCTTAACTTTGCATTTCCCTGATGACATGTTATGTGGAACTTATTTTCATATACATATTTTACACTTGCCTTTTTTGTGAGATATGTATTTAGGTTCTTGGTTTTTTAAAAATGCATTTTTATCATTGTTGGCTTGCAATTGATCTTGCTATATTTGGATGAACAGTCCTGTATCAGATGTGTCCTTTGTGATTATTTTCTTTCTGTTGACCTATCTTTCTTGTTCTGTTCAATATGTTTCCCAAGAGTAGACACCTTTTATTTGGTGACTCCAATTGTCCCTTCTTAGATTGTGGATTTTGTGTATTGCACCTAAAAAGTACCTCAAGTTTTCTCCTATGTTATCTATCAGTTTTTTACATTTGACAGCATTCGTTTCTCATCTAGATTTATCCACTATATTATGTCAGTTAGCACCATTTGTTGAAAAAGTCATTAATATTTTATAGTCAGAGATAGATTTATGTGGGTATATTTCTAGGCTTTCTGCACCATAGCATTGGGTTGTCTCATTTCCCCCCATCAATACCATACTATTTTAGTTATAAAGTGACACGGCCAACTCAGGAGTGAAAAACTCCTGAGAATAAACCATATCAGAAAGGCCCGCTTTGAGTAGTCACAAGTCAGCTGACCTCTTTGCGTGGATTGTCTGAAACATAATTTCATAGGGGACCGTGATATTTCACTCTTTCCCTTTGAGAAAAATCAGTCCTCAGAAAAATCTTTCTCCTTCAGACAAAGAAAAACAGCACCAAACTCCAGCCAAAGGCACCCCCATTGACCCAATATTGACTTGCTCAATATTGGAGCCAAGGATGTTTTCCTCAATAAATTCCAAACTCAGGAGGGAAGCAAATTCTCAGTTTTCTACCCAAAACTCAAAACATCTTTTCCTCTTCCCTGATAATTGCTAACTTAAGGAATTTCTCACTCCCCTGATAATTACCTGTTTTTCTTACTTCCTGAATATTTCCTAGCTCTCTCTTCCTTACCCAAAACATATACAAAATTCCTTTCCATTCTCAGTACCTGGTTCTTTTAATATGCAGAATCTCAGCTAGCCCTCTCCTATTCTCTCTCAGCTCTGCCTTACCTTGATAGTTATCAGGTTTCTCTACCTGCCACTTCATATGCCAATTCTAGCTTTGATCTCATTGATTCAATCCGTTTCCCTTTTCTTCCTGGCTATGCCCCACGAATTTTACACTGCATTCCAGAGTTTGCTATATAAGTCTTAGCAAAATCAATACATTTGTCCTCGCTTCATTTGACGTGGATCCCATGCAACCGCGCGTGGCGACTTTATTTCTACATTAATATTCCGTCTTCAAGTCTTCCTGTGTTTTCATTCTCTCCCATGAGAAATTTTGAACTCACGAAGCTAAATTACTAGCTACAGATCAGCAGTCTGTAACAATAAAGGTTATTTGGTAAATCTTGAAATGATTAGGGTAAGAACGATCAACTTCTTCCTTTTTTAAGTAGTTTATTGACTAATCATAGTTTTTCTCTTTCCACCATAAACTTTAGAATTAGTCGGTCAATGTCTACAAAATTAGTGCCGAAATTCTTATGTTGTTTTTTATTTTAAATATAAAGTTTAGAAGAAGTGACAGAATGGCACTATTGAGTCTACCTAACCATGAACATGAATGTCTCTCCTTTCATTCAATTCTTCAGCTCTCTTTATCAGAATTATTTTTATGTAGATCTTTACATATATATATATGTTGTGATATTGGCACTCAGCTTTTTTATTTTAAGGAATGCTATTGCAATGGATATTATGTTTTTTTAATTTTAAGTTTCAGAATTATTTATGGTATACAGAAAGTTTAGTGAGTTGTTTTATATTAACCTGTATTTGTTGAGCTTCCTGTAATTGCTTATTCCAGACTTTAGTTGATTGAAAACTATTTTTCTAAATGAATGCTGATATTATCTATGAAAGAAGACAACTTTATTTGTTCCTTCCAAATATGTGTGCCCTTTTTTATTTCATTAAGTAGTACTTTCATTATGAAGTTGAAAATGAATTATGAAAGAAACTATGTTTTTTTATTTGAATCCTGGGGAATTTTTGAGTTTTTCTTTGAGCATATTATTTTCTTGTAGAATTTTTGTAAATGTAAATGGAGGAAGTTTTATCTTCTTTTAGTTAATTGGAGATTTTTAATTATAAGAGGATATTAGACATTGATTACTCATTGGAATGACTTCTAATTTAATTATGGTAGGGGAACAGGATCTGGTTCACATTTATTTGGGAGAGAGGGCATAAATAGAATTCTGCTTGTTTTTAAAGCTTTGCTATTTCTCCTTTAATATGTGATGAAAGTTTTGGCTAGCAATGTAGTCTGTTTTCTATGTTATATGGGCTTGAAACGCACTGTTGTTTTACTGATTATGGCTACAGTTGTGTGTTTTCTACAGGTTTTCTTATATCACTAGTATATGCACTCATTTTAAAAATCCATTTGATGTTAATTTAAAAGAGAAACAGACATTAAAATGTTTTGACATGAACAATTCACTTGTTATTATACATATCCTCATTAAACCTCATCAAGCTCTCAAGTCTCAAGTCCTCTCAACAGTTTTTGAGTGTCATCTTATGATGGATATAATTTACCTCACTATCTTTCTCCTTCTTTTTAAATAAAATTTATTTTTATTCCTGAAATATAAATTTGTCATGATGTTACATTTAGGCCAACAATTTTTATGTCAAAGATATGATACATAGTCATGTAAAGCCATGTAAGAAAATTTAGTTATAAATGATAAGGAAGCCCGGGAGATAGCATGGAGGTAGGGCATTTGCCTTTCATGCAAAAGGTCATCGGTTCGAATCCCGGTGCCCCATATGGTCCCCCGTGCCTGCCAGGAGCAATTTCTGAGCATGGAGCCAGGAGTAACCCCTGAGCACTGCCAGGTGTGACCCAAAAATCAAAAAAAAAAAAAAAAAAGGATTATTAAGGGGCCGGGCAGTGGCGCTGGAGATAAGGTGCCTGCACTAACCTAGGAGGGACCGCGGTTCGATCCCCCGGTTCCCCATATGGTCCCCCGTGCCTGCCAGGAGCGACTTCTGAGCGAATAGCCAGGATTAACCCCTGAGCGTCACCGGGTGTGGCCCCAAAAAACCAAAAAAAAATGATAAGGAAAAAAATGATAAGGAAGAATTATTATGTAAATTGTTTGGTTTACCTATTAAAATTGTTCTCCATTTTAACCTTATTTCAGTAGAAATCTTATAATGCTAAGACTTCAGTGATTGTCTTATAAAATTATAATGAATGGTTTATTTTTTATTATATCTTTTGTTTTGGGTGGGGCTATACCTACTTGTGCTTAGTGATTACTTCAGGCTCTGTGCTCAGAAATCTCTGCTAATTCTCAGGCATGTTATATGATTCTGGGAATCAAACCCAGGTTGATGTCATGCAAGGCAAGTGTCCTATCCATTGTACTATCTCTCTCACCCTATACTCTAAAGCTAATATTGGGGTTTGGAAATGGACAGATTTTTCCCTATGAAATACATAGATTTATTTTTCATAGTAGTCATAGCTCCCAGATATCCAACATCAAAGTTCTGAATTATGGGAGAAAGCTATATCTCAAAGGAGCAAAGAAATCATTTATAAACACAAACTTAACATAAATTCTCTAACCTAGGAGAAGTCTGGGACCTATAGCCTAGTAGAAGCTTATTTATATATTATTTAAGCTATATGAGTATTGAAGACATTTGGGCCACTGTTTTCCTTGATTTTTTTTGCCTCATATTCTTATTCTATATTTGCCTCATATTGGTTCACATGATGTGATTTTTAGAGACTTAGTCCTTCAGCTTTGGAGGTTTCTATTATGTTGTTTCTTTTATACCCACGTTACCTCTCTTACCTCTGGCCCAATTTAGAACTTTCAATTAATTAAATATTAAATTTTATTCTGTGATTGTTTCCTTTTTTATCTTCCATATTTTCTCTTTGTTCTTTTTTTCAACTCTGAGAAATACCTTCAATAAGGTCATCAAGATTTATGTTGACTGTTTAATGTTAAAAGTAGAATTTTAGGGGCCGGGCCGTGGCGCTGGAGATAAGGTGCCTGCACTAACCTAGGACAGACTGCGGTTCGATCCCCCGGTTCCCCATATGGTCCCCAGTGCCTGCCAGGAGTGACTTCTGAGCGAATAGCCAGGAGTAACCCCTGAGCATCACCGGGTGTGGCCCAAAAACAACAACAACAACAAAAAAAGTAGAATTTTAGGGGCTGGAATGATAGCACAGCAGATTGGACATTTGCATTGTACATGACTGACCAAGGTTCAATCCTCAGCTTCCCATATGGTTGCCTAATCACTGCTAGGAATGAGCCCTGAGCGCAGAGCTAGGAGTAATCCCTGAGCACTGCCAGATGTAGCCTAAATCCCTCCCATCAAATAGTAGAATTTTTTTCCTAAGTGCTATTCTGTCATATCTTTCATTGTAAATATGGATTATGTTCTCTTGCAGTAGTGTAATGATTTATAACTTAGAGGAATCTAATTAGAAATAGCTTATAGTTGTTAAAGACACCAATTGGAGGTGTTTTTTATAGTTTTTATCCTTTTTTGTTAGGTCCATGGCCCTGGTTTCTACAGATCTCAAGGTGTCTTGTGTTGATATTAGGTGCTCTATGTTGTAAGGTGATATTAACTGAAAACCCTAAATAACAGTGTTGCTCCAACTTCCTCTTTCCAGTAACCTCTTTTCTTGTATGTAAAACCTACTTGGATTACAGGACTTTTTCCACCCTGGTGGATTAGTTCTAGATAAAAAAAATAAAAAGAGCAGTTCTGATTTTTGGTGGACATTGAGGGAGCAGCACATGGCAGAGAGAGGCCATGAAGTGAAAAGCAGACTGACTCCAATATATATCCTTTGCTCACTAGTTTGGTATTATTTCCCCACCTCAACCTTGCCTCATCAGACCAGTCCATCTAAGAGGTTAGAAACATGGCATGTAGAGTGAGATCAAACCTGTTGTACTGCTGAAGGGGGGTATTCTATTTATGACGGAAAACTCAAGTACAAACATGCTTGTAATCATGGTGCTTAAATAAATATTTATAAAAATAAAAAGCACCCGTTTATTTTTATTTTGCACTTTGTATCCTCAGTACATCTAATGTGCTTTCTTCTCTCTAACAAGTCCTTTGGAAGAACCATTCTTGTTATGTCATGGAAATAATCACTCAGTTATCTTTCTGCCTATGGGAGGAAGTAGGATATTGTAGAGGAAGTGGGCTAGTAGTGATCTCTATGCAGTACTTCTTATTGATTCCCTGTTTTTGGCCTCAAATCCCACTCTCGGTGCCTGCTCTTTGCCAGCCAGATGCTTTTTTGGTTTTATCAGGCTCCTCCTGAGGAATCGTTCAGCTCAGCTGCACCACTTCCTTCAGTTCTTCCAGTTTTTTTTCTCCACTCTGGACCCATTACTCTCTTTTATCCACCTTAGGATGCTATTTTGCTCTTTCTTATTCCTTAAATTCCTTATTCTTCTGCTGTTATTGAACAACACTCATCCACCCTGTTTGAGAATGCTTACGACAAAAGAAATCTCTCCCTTTACTTAAAAAAGTAAGAAGAAATGGTAGACCAAGATTCTGAAAGCTAAGATGCATATATAAAAGCACATTGGACATCACTCTACTACTTGCCAGCCTACGGTGTGACTGCAGGAGCTAGAGGGACACTGTTAGAGAAGGAAGTCTGAGTGTAGTATCCCCTGCAAGGTTTGCCTAGACTGCATCCCACTGCCAGCTAGAACAATTTCTGCATTTTTCTGCTGTGTCTGAGAGGTGGGTGTATCCCAAGCCCTCCAAGAGGACCCCTTGTGCATCTAGGAAACTGTCAGCTATGGTCCACTATTGGCGAAACACTGTCTGACTGTACATTAATCAGCTTCTCAAGCTAAAAAACAGGCAGCTTCTACCTCCTCAGTGGTTCTTTTAGGACAAAGAAATTCAGTGCTGTGTTAAATATTTGTTTGGAGAGTGGGGGGATGTGGGAGATGGGAAATAAAGGTTAGTCATTTCATAAAACTTTGATAACTGTACCTTTGTAGCACACAGTGTCAGCAGAGCCAGACATCCCCGTTTCTCCATGACATTTGTGATTTTCTGCCTCTAATAAGTCTGGCCTTTTCTGGTGCTCCAAGACATGCCAATGCTCTTGTGCACGTAAATGGATGATTTGTTTCCAGTCACCAAACTCTTCCCTATGGCTTATCAAGGGCAGGGTTATTTTAGTGAGATCTGTCTCTGTTGCATAAATAGCACTCAGAGATCCACATAGCATGCACAGGAGATTAATACAATTTTCCTTTTGCGAGTGATTCATATTTACCCTGGCAGCTGCTGCATTTTAGCCTTCCACAAGCTGACAGATGTGAGTAAGGATTGCATCTTGCTTCGACCAAGCTGCTATATCTTAATACGTATCCCTAGCATAGGGACTAGGAAATATGCTCCAGGAATATTTAGAACTCTCAGAAGGATTTCTTGCAGCTTCTACTGATTTTTTAATATATTTTTTCCAAGTACATTAAATTGAATATTTTGTTTCTTTAGGGCAAAAAGCTAAACTGGTTTAAACTCACAAGTGCAGAAAAAGAAACAAAATTCCCCTGTCAGTCTAGATGTTCAAATGTGAGTTCTCAGTTGCTTGGAACTACTTTGGAGTAAAGAGGATCATGATAAGTTAGAAAGGACCAGCTTATAATTTGTTGCACAAAGTAAATAGGGGAAAAGAAAGCAAGTTGATGGTTAAACACTGATTATAAATGTATGCAGTGCTAGCTGTTACCTTGGTGAATCAGACAAGGCATTCAACATTTTTAGTAATTGAGACTAATATCACACACTCAGTCTTGTGAATAAAATATCCAACTAGGATTTCAGTTTCTCCACAATTTTTTGTTTATTTTTGGGTACAAGACCTGGCCATGCTCAGGTCTTACTCCTAGCTCTATGCTCAGGAATAACTCCTTGCAGACATATAGGTTGTTAGGCATTGGAATCAGGTTAGCCACATGAAGTCAAACTATTTACTCCTTGTATTATCACTCTGACCCCATGTACCTCTTTACTTTATACACTAGTAACTTAATTTACAAAAGCTTTTCTGTGAAAAGATGGTTATGAAAGAATACTGAAAATTTTTCCAGACTTATTTGAATGTGCTTTGTATGTAACATTTACAATGATAGGAAACAATAAAAATCCAAATCGTAGGATGAGTAATCGCTCACAAATTAGGTATCTAGAATGCCAAATGCATGTGGTTGCATGCCTACAGTCACATGAATATAAATAAAATCTATTTAAGTTTCATGTATCATGAAATGCCTGTCTCTAACAATACTTAGAATGAATATTAAATTTATATACACATATTTCTCTGTGTACACATTTGACATGGGCACAGTGGGAATTTAATGAATGTGGATATTATTAAAAATCTTCCATCATATTTGTTCTTGCATTTATTGAATAAATATTTGCTCAGAATTTATTGGAAGTTATAGACAGAGTGCTTTGAGGCACAATTAACAACCAAATGAAGTGCAGTCCAAACATAGTATTCAGAATCTAATTAGGAAATAAAAATAAGATATATGGATGTCTGCGTAACAGTATCCAAGTACATTATAATTTATGTCTATCATCTCAACACAGAATGTAGTGTTAGTGGATATTGCAACTGACAATTTTCAAAAAACTACCAATACACCATTCAGTCTAGCAAAGATGAATCTGCTAGACTTAATACAGCGATAACAGTCACTTCTCAGAATCTTAGTATGTCTAAATTCAAGAAGTGGGTTCATACAGGAACAGAAAGTAAAGGGAGTGATTTTAACAAAATATTTCCAAGGTAAGGAGAGAAGGCTAGGATTGGGTCAGAATCAAACTTAAGTCAAAAATAGAGAGATGGACAAGGTGTGGGTGAAAAGCCAATTATGTAAAGTGTTTATGTTGACAAATAAGCTATTTTATGTGCTCATTGAGCTATATTTTCAGGAGGAAGTATTTCCTAAAGCAAGTAAGTCACATATTTTCTCCCAATTATTCTCCTTTATTTAAAGATAAAAATGTGTGTGTTTCTGTTTCTTTGCTTGTTGTTGCATGTTTGAGCTCCAGCTGGAGGATGGAACATGACCATTTGTAGATATGCAAAATCAAGATTTCCTTTGCAAGTGCATGTTGCTTCTTCTTGTCTTTGGAAGAATCAGATTTGTTTGTTCTAGAACTAAACTATTTGTTGGATCATTTTCTGGCACACTGGCTGCTGGGCAGTGTTTAGGACTCTGGAGATCACACATGTTAGCCTTGTGATGTGAATATTAAGAGGAGGATTGCTCACAATTCCAAGTATACATCTCTGGAAAGGCATGAAAAATATCCAAATTAAACTAAGGAAACAAATCTTATAACTGTACCCAGAGTGCTCTGAACCAGACACATTAAAAAACCAACCAACCAACCAACCAAATCCTAAATCTATGTATTTCTTTTGTTCTCTTCGACTTATGTTCTCCATGAGTGAAATAATAAAGCATTAGTTTGATTCCATTTGAATAATTTGAGTTAGCCTTGTTCCCTCTTGGTCCATCTATGTTGTAACAAAGGGCAAAATTTCAAGTTTACCCCTGGTTGTATAAATAAACATATGTCCCAGGAAGCATAAATATAGAGAACTCACCAGTGCTCCATTTGCATAGTGTTACTTCTCTGGTTCTTCCATATCTGGGTTACTGGAAGGAATACATGGGGTGATAGAGTTGTGAGTGCTCCTCAAACAAAAAACCAGATGGAATTGCTGGATCATATTTCTTTGTTTTTGTTTTTGAGCCATACCCATTGATGCTCAGGGGTTACTCCTGGCTATGTGCTCAGAAATCGCTCCTAGCTTGGGGGATCATATGGGACGCTGGGGGATTGAACCACGGTCCATTCTAGGCTAGCGCTTGCAAGGCAGATGCCTTACCTCTAGCACCACTGCACCAGCCCCCCCTGGATCATATTTCTGTGTTCAGTTCTGAGTGGACCCTTTATGCTGTTTTCCAAGTCACTGCATCAAGTTACACTCAACCATCGGGTATAGGGATAATTCCTTTTCCACATTACATTCTCCTGCTCTTTCTCTTCGTCATCCCTTCCCTTTTGTTTTGTGATGGCAATCACTTTATTTTATTTTTTACTGGGGGCACACCTCGTGGTGTTCAGTGCTTACTCCTGGCTCTGCACTCAGAAATTAATCCTGGCATATGAGATGCCAGGGATCGAACCTGAATCAGCTACTTGCCTCAAAGTAGAGCTATTTACTCTACCCACTGTGCTATGGTTCGGGCCCCCATAATAGTTATTTTAACAGGTGTGAGTGAATAGCTCAGTGTGCTTGGTTTCTTTTCAACTCACACTTGACAGTAGTCAGGGCTTACTTCTGACTCTGTGTTCAGGGATCACTCCTGGTATTGTTCTGGGACGAAGTGTGATGCAGGGTGAAGGTGGATTGGCTTTATATAAGACAAGTGCCCTTCCAACTGTATTCACTCTCCTGCCCCACCGTGGTTTTGATTCGTGTTTTCCTACTATTCTTTTTTTTTAAATTTATTTGGATCCTCTGCCCATTTCTCAATCTGATATTTATTGGTTATTAAATTAAATGAGTTTTCATATGTTTTTAACATTAACCTTTATCAAGTCTATGATTAGTAAATACTTTTTCCCATTTTTTGCTAGTTTGTCTTTTCTTTAGTCACTTAATTTCTTTTCTTATGCAAGACAAATGCTAAAGATTCATAAATTCATGAATAAATGTTATTTTCATTAACTTTTCTTTATAAAATAATTTTAGGCCTGCAGAGGTAGCATAGAGGGTAAGACAGATGCCTTGGAAATGGCTGACCTGGATTCAATCCCTGTTACTGTATATGGTCCTCTGAACATTGCCAGGAGTGATCCCTTAGCACAAAGTCATGGATAAGCCTTGAACAGTGATAAATTGTTGTAGCTTCCCCTGAATAAGGAAAATATAATTATGTATTTTAAATAAGTTGTTCCTGTTATAATCATGCAAGAAGGAATGCTTTATGCATAAAATTTATAATTTTAAAGGAAGCCCTTAAATTTTTTTTAGAGAAAATGTTAGAGAGGCAACATGTATGTATTTAAACCTCCTTTTATTTATTTAATTTGGCTTTTGGGCCACTCATGGTGATGCTCAGTGATTATTCCTGGCTTTGCACTCAGAAATTGCTCCTGGTTTGGAGGACCATATGGGACGCCAGGGGATCAAAGTATGGCCTGTCCTAGGTTAGCGCGTGCAAGGCAAAAGCCCTACATCTTGCGCCACCACTCAGGCCCCTCTCCTTTTTCATTATTAAAATAGTATCTTAGCTTAGCACTATTTAAAACTGTGAAATTGTATTCAGATCATTTACTATTATAAAATTATAACAGATTATTATTATATAAATATTTGTTGATATATGACTAAAAACATAAAGAACCAATATAGACAGATAGTTCAGGGCAATTTGGACTTTGGCCTTATAAATTAATATTCATCTATATGCATAAATACTAAGTAGAAATAATTTTATTGTGTAAATAAGCCACTGATTATTCTTTTGTGCTGCCATTAAATCAACAGTTTATTCTATTTATAAAGCACTGTTTTGATAAGCTAAATGTACTTTATAAATTATAAAAAATAAATAACTTATCGAATAGCTAAATTTTCCTCCAAAGATTTATTTATTTAGAGATCTTTATTTTCTAGCAGGAAAAAAATCATGAAGGCAAAGGAAAAAGTGGATGGACTTGTGGTTACGATGGGATAGTGACATGGTTGAATTTTCATTTCCCCCAAAGCAAGTTTAAAATTGGGTACATTTAAGAAAACGGCTTTTAACATTTAATTTAATTTAATTTTATCACTATTATTTTCATTTTTTGACTTCACCCAGCAGTGCCAGGGAAAGCTTTTATTTCTATGCTGGGTGTGTGTGTGTGTGTGTGTGTGTGTGTGTGTGTGTGTGTGTGTGTGTGTGTGATTCCTGGCACAGCTTACACTCATGGCATACTGGAACCCAAACCTGGTCAACTGTGTGCAAGGCAAGGAC
>PVKC010038484.1:0-12747 GCA_004027635.1 Crocidura indochinensis
CAAAAAAAAAAAAACAAACAAACAAAAAAAAAAAACAAAAAACAACCCTTTGGCATAAAGACAGAGTGTCCTTACCCATGAAGCATTCTATCATAAGACCAATTCCAGGCTCCAGGAAGACTAATTTTTTTCTAACAGACCCAGAAAAAGTTTTTCTTAAATCATGATTGTTACAGTTGACCTTCAGTAATTTGAGATCTTGGTTTTTTTTTTGTTTTTGTTTTTGTTTTTGCACAGATCCTATTTTGAAGTCAGGGCATCACAAAGCACCTCCTGGTTTCATCTCACCATTAGGTGGGATGGCAAGGAAATCGACAGTCTAAGCAAGTCAAAACAAGTCATTGCTGTTTCCAAATCATTATCAGGGGCCCACTCTGTCTGGAGCACATTGGTGCCAAGGCAGCACTAGGGCACAAGTAGAAGATTAATTCCTGGTATTGGTGCAGAAATTGTGCTGATTTCAAAGATGGGACCCAAGGTTCAGGGGTGAACGTCCAATGTCCAAGTGACTGAAGCTTAAGTCAAGTCACTATGACAAATGTTTAGAGTGGAAGTCTCCCCTGCTACAATAAAAAATTCAGAGTTCCCATCCTTAGTAGATAGGAACTTCTCTTCATACCTAAGAATTCCCCATTTTATTGTGCCTATGCAAAGAGGAACAATGCCACAGAATACTATCGGTCATATAGGGATAATAGGAAACTACACAATCCCTATAACTTAGTTCTATCAGAAACACATAACTCAATATAGATATATATCTACTATCATTTTTTTACTTAAATCCTTAAAAGGTGATGGAAACTACATTTATATAAGGAAGAACACAATAAAAATTATACATTTCAGGCCCAGAGAGATAGCACAGCAGTGTTTGCCTTGCAAGCACCCTATCCAGGACCTAAGGTGGTTGGTTCCAATCCCGGTGTCCCATATGGCCCCCTGTGCCTGCCAGGAGCTATTTCTGAGCAGATAGCCAGGAGTAACTCCTGAGCGCTGCTGGGTGTGACCCAAAAGCCAAAAAAAAATTATACATTTCAAATAAATATACAAAGGAAATATACATATTTCCTCTGGGTCGTTTGAAATAGTCTGAGGTGGATAAAATACAGAGCACAACTTCAACTGGCAATGTGGTCAGTCTTGTGAAATCTGAAATATCGCTTGCAGCAAGTCACAGATCAGGAAATGTCCTCAAGTTGAGGGTCTCAAAATCCAAATCTGGTAGGGAGCAGAAGTCCAAAGTGAAGGGAGGTGAGATAATGGGGCCACTGAGAGCAATTAGCAGCAGCAACAGCAGTGACAGTGGTGGCAGCTTCTTCCTGGGGCTAACACAGGAGGTAGAGAAGTTCTGGCTCCTGAGGAATGAAGAGCTGAAGGTTGAAAGGGTTAAATAGAGAGTAATAACAATTCAGGGGTGACAGAATAAAAGGAAACAATAGAAAAGGATTTGTAAAATGGTAAGCAGTGGAGGGGAAGGAAAAAGACTATGTACAACAGAGGTAAGGACTACATACAACATAGACAGGCATTATGTACAATGCAGATGGACATTAGCCAGACAGAGGTGGCCACCACACACACTTATGCACACACATACACATTTAGAAAGACATAGAAGATTGATCATTAGGTTGCAGTTGTAAAACTGACCCAGGTGGAAATGTTCAAGTGCTACAAAAATGAGTTATATGGAAAAAAATTTCTATTTCTAGGAAAAATAACAATTGGTGACTGCAAAGTGGGCTGAAAAACCTTTATAGATTAGATTGTGCATAGGACATTCTCAAAACACTAAATTAATACACTAAAGAATTCTTACAGGAAGCACTGTAATGGGATCCATGGCTTTCAAAAGCATGCTGCAACTGTTTCTGTGAATGCATACATTAGAACATTATTATAGACATCTATAAAGAGCAGTTTGTTGAACACCTACTTAATAAGCAGCTATATGCATTGCTGCAGGTAGAAATTATAAAAATTTGCTTTATAAAAAGAAAATAAGCTGCTAGAGATTTCACAGACAAGATGAAGATTTCTGAAACTTTTGATCATCAAATTTAAACCAATGTTGTCTTGCTACAGTCTTGAAATAGGCCATGCAATGACCCTATTCCATTTCACGATGATGGTTTGAAAGAGAATAAGTAGTATTTTTCAGAGTTGTTCCTATAATCCATAGCATATTGTGACAAGTCAAGGTTTTCTAAAAGGGAAGTCCACATAGGTCTATAGGTTTACCATCCACTTGCAGTTGTAGAAAAAACACTTCATTAGAAGCAGGTGATAGTTTCTAAATTTCTTTTATTTAAAAAAAATTCTGCTGTGTGTTGCAGTGACTGCAATAAACCCTAATATTGTCTCTCAGTTCTTCTTTGAAAAATAACTTAAGGCAATCTTGCAAACATGCTTTATCTGTAGATATCAAAGGCAAAGATAAATGTGTAAAAATCTCAAGTGTCTGAGATTCTTATTTTTGTTAATAATTTTCTTTTTTTTTTTTTTTTTGTTTTTGGGTCACACCCGGCAGTGCTCAGGGGTTACTCCTGGCTCCATGCTCAGAAATTGCTCCTGGCAGGCACGGGGGACCATATGGGGCACCAGGATTTGAACCGATGACCTTTTGCATGAAAGGCAAACGCCTTGCCTCCATGCTATCTCCTGGGCCCTTAATTTTCTTTATTTAAGCACTATGGTTACAAATATATTCATAATAGGGTTTCAGACATAAAATACGCACACCCCGGGGCCGGAGAGATAGCATGGAGATTGGGCATTTGCCTTGCATGCAGAAGGACGGTGGTTCGAATCCCAGCATCCCATATGGCCCCCCGAGCCTACCAGGAGGAGCTATTTCTGAGCATAGAGCCAGGATTCTTGGGTGTTTATTGTTCCAACTGAATTTCAGGAGTGTTTGATGCACTTATTTGAAGAATGTTATTGGTATTTTTAGAGGAATTGCATTAAATTTGGATATGCTTTGGGAAGTATTGCCCTTTTAATGATGTTAATCCTAAAATCCACAAATAGGGTATATATCTTCATTTCCTTGTGTCTTATTTCTCAAAGCAATGTTTTGTAGTTTTCTTTGTACAGGTCTTTTATTCTTTAATTTAAGTTGACTCCAAGGTATTTTAATTTCTGTGGTACTATTGTGAATGAGATTTTTTTGTGTTTGTTTTGTTTTGTTTTCAAGTCACCCCCGTTTGATGCTCAGGGGTTACTCCTGGCTAAGCGCTCAGAAATCACCCCTGGCTTGGGGGACCATATGGAACGCTAGGGGATTGAACCGGGGTCCTTCCTTTGCTAGCACTTGCAAGGCAGACCCTCTAGCGCCACCTCACTGGCCCCAAGATTGGTATTTTAATGTCTATTTTTTTCTCTATCATTATTTGTGTCTATTTGGGTCATTAATTTTTATGCATTATTTTTGTAGCCTGCCACTTTGCTATATGAATCTATTGGGTTTTTTTTTGGGGGGGGCACAACCGGTGATCAGGGGTTACTCCTGGCTATTTGCTCAGAAGTCGCTCCTGGCAGGCACGGGGACCATATGGGGAACCGGGGGATCGAACAGTGGTCCGTCCTAGGTTAGCGCAGGTACCTTACCTCCAGCGCCACCGCCCGGCCCCAAATCTATTGTTTTGAGGAGTTTTTTGGGGGGATAGTCTTTAGAATTTCCTAAACATAGTATCATGTCATCTGAAAATAGTGAGACTTGCCTTCTTCCTTTCCTATCTGATGCCCTGGTTTTCTATTTCTTGCCTAATTTTTATGGCAAGTACTTTGAGTACTATTTTGAATATGAGTAGCGAGAGGGGGCAGCCTTACTTTGTGCCAGATTTTAGGGGAAAGGCTTTCAGTTTTTCTCCATTGAGTATAATATTTTCCATGGGCTTGTGGTAAATATCCTTGACTATATTGAGGAAAGTTCCTTCCATTCCCATCTTGTTGAGAGTTTTTATCAAGAGTGGGTGTTGGATCTTATCAAATGTTTTTTCAGCATTTCTTGATATGATCATGTGGTTTTTATTTTTCCTTTTGTTAATATAGTGTATTATATTGTTGACTTGTATATGTTAAACCACCCTTGCATTTCTGGAATAAACCCTACTTTGTTACAGTGTATGAACTTCTTGATCAGCCTTTGGATCCTATTTACTAGGATTTCGTTGAGGATCTTTGCATCTATGTTCATCAGGGATATTGGTCTGAAATTCTCTCTTTTATGGCATCTCTATGTGCTTTTGGTATCAGAATGATAAGCGTCATAAAAACTATTTGGTAGTAAAAGCTAGTAAAGGGTTAACAAAGGCATTGGGATTTATACTTCCAAAGCCTCCTACCTTTAGGTGGTCTGAACGACCTGGCATAACATAGAGTAATACAATTTAAACTATATTTTCACTTTTTTAAAAAAGTCCAATCTGTGGGCACAGAGCAATACAGTTTATTATTTCTCCAACATGGTCAGAATCTATAAAACCCAGATGAACAGAAATATCTTTAATAGTCAGACTGCTTCTCCCCATGATCAGGCTCACAGTTCATGAAGCAAGGCTCACAGTTTCTTTATGCCAGATCTTAGCTTGTAAGAGCATCGGGCTGGCATTATTGTCATTTTATTCTGGGCAGGAAATATCCAGGACACAGCTACCTGAAGTAGTAGGCTTTAATGAGTTTGGAGTTCTCTTGTCCCGGACTGGGAAGCTCAATTGTTGATAAAAAGGTTCCTTGATTTTGTGGGATCTGGTTTGGTCACTTACCCAGTTTCCTGAAACTGGATTATTAGATCTTGGCCTCAAGGGGACAGGTTTGGGAGGAATCCTGCAGTCTCTACACTAGTGTCCTAGTTTGCCACAGTTAAAGCATCTGACATGACCTCATGGGGCTGAGTTTGGACTTCTTCCCCATTTGCTTGAGACATAAGATGAGAAGTAATCTCTGGCCCAATGGAATCCTTTGTCACACCTTGGACAAAGTCCATGTGATCACCTTGGATGAGGCCCACGATACCTTCTAACAGAATAATTGGATCCATTCTTGCTCCCTAGAATTTGCCTCTGTCCTGAGTAGGTCACTAAAGCCATCTCCCTAGAATTTATAGGAACCCTTAAAATGAATGATCTGACATTTCTACAAGCATGTAGAAAATCCCATGACATCTTTCTCTCTAATAGTACGTAAATAGCTTGGCAATTTTTTTTCTTTATTTAGGTGTACCCTAACATAGGACACCGGGCCTTGAACCTGAATGGTTCAGAGGCTGCTTGCTAGTCAAGCACCGAGCTACTGGGCTAGATCACCGGCCCGAAGCTCGACAATTTTTATCAGTATTTTTAAAGGCTAATGTTTCTGTCAGGAGCTATTGTATTTCCTTGCTTTTAACCTGCCTCCAGATAGCATGTGTCACTTTCCCTAGAAATTATGTATATGGCTCATAAGAAGCCTGAAAGATTTTTTTTAAATTGTTCTTTTTTTTTTATTTTAAAATTTTTTAAATTTTTCTTTTTCTTTTTTTTTTTTTTTTGGTTTTTGGGCCACACCCAGTGACGCTCAGGGGTTACTCCTGGCTTGCGCTCAGAATTTGCTCTTGGTTTGGGGGACCATATGGGAAACGGGGGGAATCAAACAGCGGTCCGTCCTAAGGCTAGCGCAGGCAAGGCAGGCACCTTACCTCCCGCGCCACCGCCCGGCCCCTAGATTGATCTTAAATTCTGCATCTGCATCAACCTTTTCCCAAACACACAATGCAATTTCTCTGACTAGTTCCAAAAAATAATGGGATAAAGCTACCTGCTTGCGAGGGTCCAAGAAAGCCCATCCACTTTCAAAACTTCATAAGTCAACTGAACTCCTACAACTATCCTTCCAGAATGACCTAGGTCCTCGATGGCGAACCTATGGCACGAGTGCTAGCTGTGGCACGAGAAGGCCTTGCAGCTGGCATATAGGAAGATCTGCAATTAAGATATGCGACATATTGGAGATGAATATGCCGGTGTCTGCTTTGCAGCTAACCTGGCAACAGGGCCAGACTGGCCAATGGGAGGACTGGTCATTGTGCGGCAGTTTGGGCACTCGAGCTCAAAAGGTTAGCTATCACACTGACCTAGGTTATTAAAGCTTAGTTTAGCTTCACCAAAAAACCGCATATTCCACTGCATCAATTGGGGGAGTCTTATCAACAATATTAAAGTCCTGAGGATTCCACCACCCACTTTAACTCCAGGTAGTAAGGAATTCAACATAAAACAGAGAAAATGGACCAGGCCTTTTTAAACTGACCGAGAGATTTCATGTTTACACCCACATAGATTGGAGTTTGGTTGTTTCCCCGATGAGAAGGAGTTCTAGATCTGTACTCATCCCATACTCTTTACAAAGTTGTGGTGGAGGAGTTGGGGGGGGGGGAATATCTAATGGACCCACTTTCTGATTCAATGTCCAATTGGACTATTGCTGGTTCACTTTTGGCATTTGTCTCATCTGGTATATTAAGCTCAGTGGCTGGAGATTTCTCTGGCCTAGTGCCAGTGTGGGATGGTGAATTACCAGCCTCAAAACTTTTGGCTTGGGCCCGGAGAGATAGCACAGTGGCGTTTGCCTTGCAAGCAGCCGATCCAGGACCTAAGGTGGTTGGTTCAAATCCCGGTGTCCCATATGGTCCCCCAAGCCTGCCAGGAGCTATTTCTGAGGAGATAGCCAGGAGTAACCCCTGAGCACCGCTGGGTGTGGCCCAAAAACAAACAAACAAAAAAAAACCCCAAAAAACAAAAAAAACTTTTGGCTTGGGGCCAAAGAGATAGCACAACAGTAGGACATTTGCCTTGCATGTAGCCAACCCAGGAGGGACCTGGTTTGATTCCCAGCATCCCATATGGTCCCCGAACCTGCCAGGGGAGATTTCTGAGTGCAGAAAACAGGAGTGACTCCTGAGCACTGCTAGGTGTGGCTCAAAAACCAACAAACCAATCAATTAAGCAATAAATAAAGTAGAAAAAAGACTTGGCACGAGCACCTGTCACTACTGGGAGAGCACTTTTGTTTTCTGAAGTTGGAGGCATTTCAGAAAGCTTGGCCTGCACATCTTGCATTGCATAGTGCATATAAATTATAATTCCAATTAGGACCAATACGTAAATTACTATTTCAATATTTTTTGTCTTGATTGTTGGAATAAGAAGGTAGCAATATATGTGAAGAAAGGTCAGGGTCCCTCAACCCAAAGCCATGACATTGTCATAACTTTGAGCTAAATAGGAACTAGTATCCAATTATCCATTTGAGTAACCATAAAATAAAATAAAAATCCCAAAGGATTGGGGAGCATGAGTCTGGAAGTGATTGCAGACACAGGAAATAATCCACATAAGACTTAGAATAAAACTGGTTTAGGAAAATTCCACCACAGGCTTTTAGCTCACTAGCAAAAAATACCAAAAGGTAGATAGACTAGTTGTGGAAACTGAACCATAGCAGCTTCTCCCTGTGACTGGAGGCCTTTATGGGAAGAGAAAGACCATGCCATGGGGTGGAAACCAGATAGTGGTAAGGGACCAATACAGAGGTTCTTTCAATCCACGAGTGACAAGCACAAACAAAGAAGAATTATCTTGATTAGGATGAAAACTGATTATTCCAACAACAGGTTACTCCAACTCATCATGGTCCTTTTAATATTTAGTACAAAAATTAAATTAAAATTATAAAGGAAGGGAAGGGTGAATGTTGGGAGGAAACAGAGAATACAATTTGTGGAGCAATGGACACACAGCAGAAGTGTGCCAAAGTGTCCTTAAGTTACATCAGCTAGAATAAGAAGTAGATTAATCTCAGGTTAATCCAGAGAAATTTCTATGGTTTTGAGCATTTGATGGTCTGACTACATAGATGTCAAGCCTCATGAGTCACCATTCAATATCTAGGATACATAATGCACTGGTAGAGCTTAGCAAGAAAGAAACATCTAATCCCATCCAAATAAACAGACATTTCTTCAAAGAAGAAATACAGAAGGCCAAAGGCATGTGAAAAATTGCTCCACATCATTAATCATCAGGGAATTGCAAATTAAAACAATGAGATATCATCTCACACTACAGAGACCGGCATATATCACAAAGAATGAGAACATTCACTGCTTGCATGGAATGTGGGGAGAAAGGGACTCTCATTTACTGGTGGCAGGATAATTGACTGGTCCAGTCTGTTTGGAAAATAATACGGATATTTCTCAAAAAACTAGAAATTGAACTTCCATATGATTCGGCAATACTACCCCTGAGAATATTCCCTAGGAACCCAAAACACATTGCAGAAGAGTTTTGTTCATTTGCAGCACTATTCTTAGAATCTGGAAACAACTCAAGAGGCCAAGAACAAGAGGATGGCTAAAGAAACTGTGGTTCATCAACACAATGGAAAATTATGTAGCTCTTAGGAAAAATGAAGGCATGAAATTTCTTATACATCAATGGATACTGAGAGTATTATGCTGAGTGAAGTGAGTTGGAGGGGGTGGGGCAGACATAGAATAATCACACTCATTTATGGGTTATGAAAAAAGATAGTACGGGGCCAGAGTGATAGCACAGTGTTAGGGTGTTTGCCTTTTATGTGGCTGACCTAGGATAGATCTTGTTCAATCCCCTGGCGAAATACAACTTGTGGAGCAATGCACACACAGAACATAAGTGTGCCGAAGTGTCCTTAAGTTACATCAGATAGAGTCAGAAGTAGAACAAATGGTCAGATTAATCCAGAGAAATTTCTTTGGTTTTGAGCATTTGGTGGTCTGACTACATAGATGTCAAGCCTCAAGAATCACCATCCAATATTTAGGATGCATAATGCATCCTGGTCCCCAAACCAGGAGTGATTTCTGAGTGCATAGATAGGAGTAATACCTGAGCATCACAGAGTGTGACTCAAAAAGCAAAAAAAAAAATAGTATGGTAATTATATTCAGAGATAATAGAGACAAAGACAAGGAGGATCAGTACATGGTAGGAAACTTGCCACAAATAGTGGGGGAAATGTAGTTAAGGCAGAGATAGTTGGAAATGACCACTCTGGATACTGAAAGGAGGTAAAGTGATATGCATGATGCCCCTTCAGTAGTATTGTAAACCATAGTATCTAAAAGGAAAAAAAGTGAGAGAAAGAGAGAAAGAATGAGAGAGAAAAAGAGTGAGAGAGAAAAGTAAAATATCTGCTTCAGAAGCAGGCAGGGGAGAGGGCAGGTGAGAGGGCGAGCAGGAAACAGGAAACATTGGTGGCCAGAAATATGCACTGGTGAAGGGCTTGCATGACTGAAACCCAATCATGAACAACTTTGTAACTGTGAAAAAAAGTCCAATTGTATTATAAATAACCTTGTAACTATGGTGTTTAAATAAAGTAATTTTTAAAAACATATCTCTCCAGTGGGGCTGGAGAGATAGTACCATGAGTAGGGCACTAGCCTTGCATGAGCCCTAGCATCCCAATGGTACTGGTAGCAGTGCTAGGAGTGATTCCTGAGTACAGAGCCAAGAGTAACACCTGAAAATTTCCAAATCACCAGCATGTCCACTTCCACACACACAAGAAGAATCACCCTGGAAGCTTATAATATTGAAAAACTCCCCCCAAGTGGTTGCCCAGCCATTGGAGCTTAGAGTCATTTCTCATATTATTGATCTTGTTTTAGAGTAGCTGCAGGACCTGGATTTTTATTTTGAAAGCATTGTTAGTCTTGTTAGTCTTCCAACAGCAGGTTGGTGGTACCTTGTATCAGTCCTTCTCTGTGAACATGATACTGGGGTCATTTTCTATGCATGGCATCAGTCTTCAGTATTTTTTTTTTTTACTCCAAGAAGTAATCTTCACTGTCAACCCTCACCAAAACTATTAAGATAATAAAAGCTGCAAGGTTGTGTGTGTGGGTGGTGGTGGAGGGGGGTGATTTGAATAGTATGAAATCTGTCCAACTCTATTCAATGGTGAGCTTTTCATGTCTGGATATGACTTCATTTCACTCTTTTCAATCTTATGACAGCAGCAAAGAATAAACATTAGAATTGAGCCTCTTACGATAGTTAACTACTCTGCATGAGGGAGGGGATGAAAGCTTCTGTGCCTTTCTCACTTCAGGATTTGGCACAGGGAGAGGGAGAGGAGAATAATAGAATAGTATTCATGAACTACCCATTTAATGTGGCTTTGACAGGACATCTTTCACCCTTCCACTCCTTTCTACCCCCATTTTGAAGATATTTTGTAGTATGCTGAGCTTTAGCATTAGCAGTAGGTCCTACTGTTTAATAAGGAATATTAATAAAGTTCAAACTTGATTGATCATTACTTGATATTGACCAATTGAGAGACAAATTTCTGTCACGGGCAAAAGGATGGTCTCTAGAAACATAAAATTATGATTTTGGAATCAAAATCCTGTTACTTATAGTCTTGATTGGATAATATTTCTGATTAGTTATAAATAATCAAATGTGCATAGTATTATCATATTAATATGTATGTTAGGGATAATATATAGTATTTTTAATATACATTTCAGAACTAATATAACATGTATTTCAGAGTATTAAATATATTTTCCGGGTTGTTGAGTCACATTAAAAAGACAATATATATACAATGCTTGTCATATTTTAGTTCCTCATGAAAACAGATAGTCTTTCATCGGATTTTCTCAAAATATTTTTTTTCCAAATTTGTAAGCAGCATCTTATCTCTTCTTATCAATTGTCTGAACTAAGGTTACTTGGAAGATGACATAATTTCACTAAACATTCAGCACTGTCTGTCTCTAAGGGCATTTCTACTTGTATTGTTTTCCGTGTACAGCAGAATGCCTCCTTGTTGATCTGCTCTTCTTTAAGTAATGCTACATCTAACTAGGTATAAAAAAGTGGCTCAGGAGGTGAAAAGCAATCACAGTAATCACTGATGAGGGGAAAAGATGGGCATAAGGCCCAAGGGGAGACTCTGTCTACTCCCAAACATATAGGAATAAAGTCACTCTTCTAGGCTGCCTGACTCTCTTATCCTTCTTGTTTCTAGTAATGGGATGTGGGCCTTTTTTCCTATCTCTACAGATATACCGTGGAATTTCTCAGCTTGCTACTTGCTTTATGCCAGCTTTCCTCATTTTGGCCCAATTTTTATTTCTCTACAAGTGTCATCTTTAAGATGACATTTTCTTCAGACTGTGGGGAAAGTTTGTGCTGATAAGAAATGCTAGTTCTTGGGGCCGGGGGTGGCGCTGGAGGTAAGGTGCCTGCCTTGCCTGCGCTAGCCTAGGATGGACCGCGGTTCCCATATGGTCACCCAAGCAAGGAGCGACTTCTGAGCGCATAGCCAGGAGTAACCCCTGAGCGTCACCGGGCCCCCCACCCCAAAAAAAAACCAAAAAAAAAAAAAAAAGAAATGCTAGTTCTTTACATGACAGAAACCCAACCACAATCATGTTTGTAATCATGATGTTTAAATAAAATATTATTAAAAAATGCTAGAAACTGGAGCAAAAAATGGTAATACAGTGTGTTTCTTTGCATGTGGCTAATCTGGGTTTGATCTCGAGCATCCTATTTGTTCATCTGAGCACTGCCAGGGTAAGTTCTAAGTTGAGATCTGGGAATAAACCCTGATCATTGCCAGGCATGGTCCTCCCCTCTCCCCCCCCACAAATAATAGGAATAAAGAAAGTAATGGTTTAGGTAAAGAGGAGGGTAGAAGCAGAGCCATCTTATGGCAGAGCCATAATCAGTCTTTTTTTTTTTGTTTTTGTTTTTTTTTGTTTTTGGGTCACAGCCGGCAGTGCTCAGGGGTTACTCCTGGCTCCATGCTCAGAAATTGCTCCTGGCAGGCACGGGGGGCCATATGGGGCACCGGGATTCGATCAGATGACCTTTTTGCATGAAAGGCAAACGCCTTACCTCCATGCTATCTCCTGGGCCCCTATCAGTCTTTAATCTGTTAGGTAAAAAAAAAAAAAGGTACTTTAAATCAATACTGGTAAAGGAAAAACAAAATGTAAAAATGATATGTTAAGTAATATTAGCATTGCTCATAGTAGAAACTAATAGTTTAAAAATAAGATTTCATTATTAAGAACATTAAATAGGATCATATAGTATAAAGAGCAACATCAAATTATCTGTAATTTGAGAATGAACATTCTCAAATTGAGAATGATTTGAGAATGGACATTGGTGGGAAGGAAAGTTGCCAATGACTTCCCTAAGACAGCCCCTCTTGTGCAGGGTGGAGGTTTGGTAAAGCCTGGGGTCCCCTTTAAACGCCTCCCCACCACCCATATCGCTGTCCCCCTGCGTGGGGGCCCAGGGATACCACCGGTGTCTGGGAGGAAAGAGAAGGAAGGCTGTTGGAGGGCGAGGCCGAGCACCGCTGCTTCCCTTAAGCTTGGCAAAAGGACCTCCGACCTAGAGCCCCATGCTGGTGAAGGCTTCTGATCCCAGAGAAGAAATTAGTTCCTTAATTGTGCTGGAAGCCAGAAGTTTACCAGCCTGCTCCCCATCCTCACCCCTCTTGTGCAGGGTGAGGGTTGGGGAAAGCCTGGGGTCCCCGTTAAACTCCTCCTCAGCACCCATCTCACTGACCACTTGAGTGGGGGCCCAGGAATAGCTCCGGAGTAGGATCGAGTTCTTGAGCACAGAGATGGGAGAAGCTTCTAAGCATCACCAGATGTGGTCCCAAAAGCGCGCGCGCACACACACA
>PVKC010038485.1:0-12744 GCA_004027635.1 Crocidura indochinensis
TTTTCAAGTAATTGAACATGGATTCTGTATTATTTATCTCAATGTTCATTGGCCGAAAATTCAAAGTTAACATATCAGCAAGGGGATTTCTTCTGAGAATTATGTTATGAGTGACTTTCCTTCCACTGTAACCCTACTTTGTCCTCTTTCTTTGCATCTTTGTTCTCAAGATTATAATAAAAAAAATATTAAAAAAAATTTTTAGTGAGTTTGATAAGATGGTGGATGATCAGAGGGAGGCAATCTTATGTTGGCAGAGAGACATTCACACTGGCGGTAAGTTGGAATTTGAATAACTGAAATTTTTGCAATAACTTAAAAAAATCACAGTATATGAGAAAATATTTAAGTAGGCTCACTGAAAATCAGGTTTATAATTATGCCTTATTGTAAATAGATTTTTATTTGTACTGTTGATATCCATTATTAATAGTTAGGTGATGTTTTAAAATAACTATAAGATATTAAAACTGCTTCTGGAATTAAGATACTGGTTGTTATCTAGAAGTATTCTGAGTGGCTTATCAATATCTGTGATGTTTATAAAACAAAACCTGTATAATGCAGTCAATATTGGTTCTCACTTCTTTTTGGTAATACTTTCCTTATAAATCCAGGCCCAGGGGCCAGAAGGATAGCAAGTGGGCATGGCATCTGTTTTACATGCGTCTGACTAGGGTTCGATTCCTGATGTCCCATATGGTCTCCCGAGCCTGCCTAAAGTAGTTTCTGGGTGCAGAGACAGGAGTAACCTCTGAGCTGTCAGATGTGGGCCAAAAAAAAAAAAAAATTCAAAGCCAGAAAGGGACAAAACTTAAAATATAATTCAGAGCATTCCATTGTTGCTCTTTTTTTTTTTTTTTTTTCTTCTTTGGAAACACACCCAGTTGATGCTGGTTGGCTCTGCATTTAGGGATTTGTCCTGATGGGTCCTCTGGCTGCCAGAGATAAATAAAACCTAGGTCAGCCACATGCAAGACTGAGCTCTGTCTACTGTACTTTCACTCAGACTAACCCCTCTCCACTCTTGATTCCCTGTTACCATCAAGAGGAGCAACCAGAATTAAAAACATTCCCTTTGTACTATAATTTTCTTTGAGAGAATATCTTATAACAGGGAAAACACTAAACTTGGAACTGTCTCACAGTTCACTTTGTAGGTAGTGGCCCCCTCATCAGCTCTGCTTCCAAGCAGCATGATTAGTTTGTATTGGAAAGAATCACTCTGTTATCTGTTTCTTTTTCAGCCCATTGTTGGCAGTGTCTTTTGCCACCTGCTGTGCTGTTCCAGGAGTTGCCCTTCTTACCTGGGGGGTGAATCCACTCACTGGAGTTCTGGGGGCCTTCAACATCTTCCTGTATACTTGCTGTTATACACCATTGAAGAGAATCAGCATTGTCAATACATGGGTTGGAGCTGTTGTTGGAGCCATCCCACCTGTCATGGGCTGGACAGCAGTAACTGGCAGCCTTGATGCTGGTGAGTATCTCACAATGTTAAGACCTCTCAACAGACCTGTGGCACAGGTACTAGAACCTACAACTCACTGGCCCTTTGATATAAGAATTAATTGCACATTAATCACAGAACCTGGTACTCTAGTAATTGGTATTAGATTCAGTTTTGTCCACTCTCTATTTTTATTTTTTGGCAAATGTGCTGATATGACACTCTGAAATATGTGAATACATTATTAAAATTTAAAATTATTTAAAATTATTAAAGTGTGACTGTGAAAGCAGTTTGCTTTAGCCTGTGGCAACAAAGAGCCTAAAACTCACAAATCAAATGAAGACTGCTGTTTGTTTGGGATTTAGATGTTCCTCATCCTGGCTAAAGGGTTGTTAGACTTTAATGT
Organism: Crocidura indochinensis; assembly: GCA_004027635.1. Classification (NCBI taxonomy): domain Eukaryota; kingdom Metazoa; phylum Chordata; class Mammalia; order Eulipotyphla; family Soricidae; genus Crocidura; species Crocidura indochinensis. Next base: position 1,860 of record PVKC010038485.1, read on the forward strand.
TAGGCTTTAAGAATAATGGGCAGCATCATTCTTTGGCAGGTTTCCTGTGATTAGCTCTTCACTCCCACAATGCTGGGTTCCTCAACCCTCTGTTCCCACCCCCAACCCTTATGAAAGAACAGACTACTTTAATTAACGTCTAATTTATTTTTTTATGATTGCTTAAATTGTTCATGCTGTCTACAATAAAACCATTGAAACAATTCTACTTTTTTTGATGATATATCACAACTAAATTTGTGGGGTGAAATATCTTTTTTTTTCCATCTTGTAAGGGAAGTTTCACAGTCTAATAAGTCGTGTAATTAGTGTTTTTGATGGACACTTAGGAAGGAAGTGGTAGTGTTTCCTGCAATATGTGTAAGTACATATTTTTCACATGAGAGATCAAAAGGCAGTTGACCATAATTATTGCCCTGTAAGCCACATTTCTGAAACTTTTCTTAAACACTTTACATCCTGATTTGAAAGTGTTACATAGGCAAATACAACTTTACTGTGTTTCTCTCTAGAATAGCTTTACTATTCTGTGATACTGGAGTACCATACATCTACAAGTAATATTCTAAAATGTTTATACACATTTTCTCTGCGATAAACCTAAAACCAGATTCTCTTCGACCTGAGACTGTGTTGGAAAAGTATTGAGTTGCCTGGGGTCTAGAGCAAGATTTGGATCCCAATTCCCACCTCACCCTCTTTTTACCCCATCACTCCTACTGATTATTTGGGAACCCTTCTTGGCTTCTTTATGCTGCTATATGCTTTATGTTACTATTACATGGAGCTGGTAAAATGGCCTTTTCTATGGAGTTATCTCTGAGATTAGATGAATTCTTATTAAGTAGCTCTCAGCCATACATGAATAGACTGATTTATCTCAAGAAAGGTCATGAAATTTGTTTATAAACTGAGCAATTTATAATTGCTACCTTTTGTTTTATGGTGGTAGGTGGTGAAGTGGGCTTTTTGTTGCTATTGTTTTATTTTTGGAGGAAGGGGTCCATAAGCAACAGTCCATACTGCTTAGAGCTTGGTGTGGGATGGGTCTAGGGACAGAGGGAAAGTGCTCAGTGGCCCATATGGGGAGTCAGGGATCAAATCTGAATGGACTGCTTTCAAAGCAAATGCCCACCTGTTGCTCCAGTTGCTCCAGTTGCTGGCTATTTTATGGACTCTGCTTGCCTCCAGGTTTGGTGGAAGAGTACTGAGATACATTTGTAATCTCTGTCTTGACAGAGAAAGATGTGAGTTAGTGATTTTGAGTTTGGTGTCACTGGGCTATCTGAAGGCTCATTTTTTTCCCTGGTAAGTTTTTTCCCTTAAGTTTTTATAACCTACATCTCACACCTATATACCACAAATATTCTAGGCAAACTCCTTGGTTCGGCCAAGTTAAACCAGGCTTAACTTGACAAAAATTCCCTCTTTTCACTATATCTTCTTGCCTCCTGTACCAAACCTAGTGATTACTGAGGCATATAAGGTGAAAACTGTGAAAGTACCTTTCAGGTAAATAATCTTTAGCCTTCCAGTAGTGCCAGAGTATATGCAACTTCTTCAAATCTAGCATAAAGGAATGAGGCTCCCAAAACTACCTTTTCTGTCTATGGAATGACAAAGAGGAGGGCCCAAGGTTGTGGCCAGGTTATATAACCTCAGGGGAGAGGTAACACTAGAGTTAGAGTAATTTAGTACAAGGCTTTTGCTTGAGATAAGGTCTTTGAGAGTAATTTCTGAGTAAACCCCCTCTGTTCAGCATCAACAATGTGTAAGATACTATACAAGAGAAACTGATAAAAATAAGGCAGATTGTGAGAAAAATTGTATTAGATTATTTTTATTGCTTAGACTTAAGGAACTAGATTGAATAAAATTGTGTAGAACTTTGTTACCTTCAGTAATTTTGCTGCCCAGTACAAAGCCACTAACCATATGTTGCTATTTAAATTCAAACTTAAACTAAATAATTTTAAACAAGACTTCCTTCTTGTGTCTACATCTTTTTGTGGGTTTTGTGGTGCCTAAAGGCCAATTAAGATGTCCAGTGTGAGGGCCTCAAGCAATAAGAGATGGTACTGTCTTTCCTCCTCCATTAATGGCGCAAAATGCAAATACTATGTTTGGTTTTGCTTTATAATCAGATAATGAAAAAATTATTTCTCATTTTTTAGATTCCCCAGTAGTGTGGATCCAGAATTTGTGCTTATTTTATACAGTGCAAATAACTCTTAATGGACCTTGCAGTTTCACAGAGTGCTATATTGTAAAATATAGCTCAACCCCTCCCAGATGTGGTTTTTTGTAGCTATTATTAAAGGTAATCATTCTGTTGGAGATTTACATATGTGAATTTTTCTGAAACTCAAGATTTGACTTTGAGTAATCAAGGAGATTACTTTGTGTAATCTCTTTTTCATAATTTAAAAATATTTTAATTGCTAGTAACAAAAACTGTTAAAAATGCTACTCAAGTAAAAGCAAAAGGCAAGAGAGGACAGTTTTCTGATCCCTGGTCTAGCCAGGTGACCTCTTAGGAAGGAAAGTATATGGTTTGATTCTCTCAAGGTTATGAAAAAAAAAAAAAAAAAAAGACTGATGGGGCCCTAGTTAAAGAGTCTACTGGGAAATGGTGCTGGAGTGGGCTGAAGGTGGAGCTTTTACTATAGATAAGTGCTTGGCTGCAGACATCCCAGCACCAATTTGAGGCTGGAGCCACATGCATTAGGCCTCTCAACAATGTTTATCTCCAGAGACTGTTTAGTTCATCTATCACTGAGACTAGCTTAAAATCACTCACCCTCTCCTTGCCAGGGCAGAGCTACCTACTTTCATTTACCTTTAAAAACTTGGATTCTATTTTGTCTTATTAGTTGTCTTATTCTTAAATGCTAATAAATCCAAGATCTTTGTAATTTAATGAATGGATTTTAGTGACTGTTGATTTGTAAATTGCCTTAGGTTTGAGATTCAGGTGTTGTGTGATAAATATTATGTCAGCCAACATTCATTTACAAATGAGGTCTTAGAAATGTGCTCTTATCAGAAAATGACATTTGGCAGATGGATGGTGTTAGGAACAAAAATATTATTTTAGCCTCAACTGGTAAAGTACAAAATGTTTCAATTTATTTGTACTATTTAAAAGTACTGTTTCATCTTATATCTCTTTATTGCATGATGAGAAAATAAAATGGAGGGAATTTATTTATTCAATAAATACGTATTGAGGGATTATTTAATACTAGATACTGATTAACCCAAGCACTTTTAAAGATACCCTTTAAAATATTGCCTCAGTTCAAAAACAACACATGAAATTAAATATTTTTACTATTTTGTGTGAAATTTTGCCATTACTAGTGTTAGAAGTTCAGGTTAAGAAGATAAATGATGGGGCCAGAGAGATAGCATGGAGGTAGTGCATTTGCCTTGCATGCAGGACCGTGGTTCGAATCCCGGCATCCATATGGTTCCCCGAGCATGCTGGGAGTGATTTCTGAGCCTAGAGTCAGGATTGGCCCTGGGCGTTGCCAGGTGAGACCCAAACACCAAAAAAAAAAAAAAAAAATGAACTTGGAACATTTTCATGGAAATACTAGCAAGCTAATTTAATATTAGCAAACCAGTATACAAAATAATTAGTGCCCACTACTCTACTCTTCTCAGACAAAATGTAAATAAATAATAAGCTGAGAAAGAGGTTAGAAGTACATTTCTAAAGCGGAGTTTGTCAGAACCAAATGCACACTCTGGTATTATCATCTATACTGGGCTCACCATAATTAATCAATTAATCACAAACTTGAAGTATTGAGCCAGAGCCTTTCTGAAATAGATAATGCCATGGTAGAGCATCCTCAGGTAAGAATAGTGTTTGACGCAGTATACAGGGGTCTCAAACTCTCGGCCTGCCGGCCGTTTGCAGCCCTCCGTATAACATTTTGTTATACCTAGAGGAATCTTTTTATGATGTTTTCTTTCAGTTGTTTGGGTCACACCCCACAATATTCAAGGCTTACTACTGACTTTGCACTCAAGGATCACCCTGACTTTGCCTTCTGTGGCCCCCAGTAAATTGAGTTTGAGACCCTTGGATTAGTATAGTTCTATGAAAATATTAATATTTGGATAATATTTTAGATATTTTATATATGGTAATAATTTTATATCCCAAATGTGATCTAAAAAGAAGCATTTGAATTTTTTTCTTTTTTTTACTTTCACCCCCCTTTTCTAACTTTATTTAAACATTGTGGTTTGCAAAGTTGTTTATAATATAGTTGTTAAGGGCATTAAATGTTTTAATACCAACCCCGCCATGAGTGTGCCCTTTCCTGCACTATTGTCCCAGGTTCCAAGAACCCATGAATGCCAGGTGCTAGAAAGTTCTCTCTAAGGAGATGGTAAGAAAAAAGAAAAGAGAAAGAGAGAGAGTGTGGGGGATAGTTTTTTCAGTTCTGTTTGCTTTCTTTACTCTTATGTCTTTTCAACTGAAACCTCTCTAGAGATTTCATGTGAGCAGGAAGTATACAATAGGTGAGCAAAGACAAGCATCTGTGCCCCCTCCCCAGTGACTCTTCATTATGCCTAAGTTACTACCAAAGAATTCTTTAAGAGCAAGCTGTTATTACTCACTGTTGCCTATTTTCAGGGAACTTTGAATCTTCTCTTTTGTCACTATGCATGTGATAAACTAGTCTCACATCCTATTTCCTTTATCTGTAACATCATAGAAGTCTGTTGCATGGTTGAGGCTGATCTATTTCACAAATTCCTTTGTGTTAACCTTCAAAAGAAATGCTTTGAAATTTGTAACCATGAAGCTTTGGGTTTTGCTTTGCTTCCCCCTGATAGCCCCTGGTTTACATAACCATATAACCTAAAAATACAAATGTGTCCCATCCCATCCTGGGACAGACAAGCTACTGAGGGCCACATTTAGAGGGAGCCTTTGTACAAGGAAGGGAAGACTTACCAATCCAGCACCAGGCTTCATTGGAGCTGTTTCTTTATCCTTTTCAAGCCCATGTGTGTACAGTGAATGACAGTGAATGAGTTTGTGTAGTAATGAGATTGGATGTAAGCCAGACAGGCAGTGGACAAAACAAGCTGAAACCTTTTACTGTTACAAAAAGGTATTTTTCTTCAAAGCATCCATAGAGTATGGGAGCTCCAGTTTGAATATTATTTTCTCTATTCTGTTAGAAAACCATTTGGGTATATGGACTTTTCTTGACTTTGGCAACAAAATAATGGAAATATAATATGTAGACAAGAAAATTTCTGACCTGAGCAGAAATGGGAGTGGGTGAGATATCTCTCTTGAAAATGAGTTTTATTATTTTAAGAAAAAGCGTAACTGAAAAATGTATATTAAACAAAACAATATCCTAGTTGTACATTAAAAAGGACTTTTGAGAAAACAAAAAGAAGTCTGTATTTGGTCCAGATATTTAGTTAGCACAGTATAGAAATGATTGGCAGCAGCATCTCTAAACTCAATCATTGAACCAGCCAACCCCGATATTACTTGAGTGGTTCCTGGCCTACCTGATTACTGCCTAGGAGGCAAAAGAAAATAATCTGGTGTCAGTTTAAGTTTGATAACCCAGGATCGCAGTTTACAAATCACTTCTTCCAAGAAGCTTTCCCTGACCTCTAATAAAGTCTTCCTCCTGGATGTTCCCCCACAAACCTTAAAGTAAATTCTAAGGACTAAAATCTCCTTCCCTCCCTCCCTCCCAAATCTGTCAGATGACCCTGAGAATAGCCTGAGTCTGTCATATAACTGGCACACAAAAAAATATCTGTGTCACAGAAAACATATCCAATAAAAATAGACTGCTTAGTAGTCGGGGAGGTAGAAGGAGTGGGAGTAAGGCTGCTAAAGGGCTTTCAATCAGTAAACTGAGTGCTTTGTGTTTACCTCATAAGGAAGGTGGGTTCTACCACAGCCCCCAGACTAATTCAAGTCTTCCTGTTCTAGTTCACCTTATCTTGATGAAAGAGTAATTTGTTTTACATCTTTTATATGAGTAGAGGTAGTTAGAGCCCATCAAGTAGAACTGTGTGGGGGTGGTAGGGTTTTTTTTGTTATGATTCATTAAAGACTAACCTATGATTTCTAAAGCCCTTTCATTTATGACATGAGCCAATTTCCTCTCGAAGAAAGCATGCTACTCTTATGAAAATGAGTTTTGATTGTTATTTTAAGCAAAAGCATAACTGAAAATGTATATTGAACAAAACAGAATACTCTAGTTGGTACATTAAAAAGGACTTTTGAGGAAACAAAAAGGAGTCCATCTTTGGTCCAAATAATTAAACCATTTTAAATCTTGGTTTTCAGCTCAAGTTATTCTTTCTCATCCAGGCTCTACATTATTTTCCCCTAATGAAATTTTTATGAGAAATGTTAGAAAATGCCCGTTTTTAAGTTGCTGATGTTTTATTTGACAGAATACTTCTTGTTCTGGTCAGCATCTCCCTGTACTTAGATATGCCATAATTTTAAACTGTAATCTGGTATGATTTTAAAGTCATAATCTAGAAAGAGGGGGGCGAAAATGGTAGAAACATGGAAGCAGTAGTAATGGCTGCTCAGCAGCAGCGAAGGGAAGCCAGGAGATAAAAAGAGCAGTTCATCCCCTCAAATCCTTGAGAGTGAAACTCCTAAAATCCCTAAAATTGAAGACTCGCCTGACTCCTGGAGAGGAAACACCAGCCATCACCAGATTGAAAATCAATTTCTTAGGAAGATTACTGGAGAAAGTGGCAATGACAAGTGAGTGGCACCCTAACATTTTTTTAACTTTGTCTTGTCAGATTGGAGCCACATGCATCCATTGCCAGGCCAAGCCTACAAGTTTTCCAGGTTGCAGACATTAGAAAATATAGCTGAGATGCAGAGAAAGTGCAATTGGAACTTTGGAGAGTAGTTCGGGCCCAACCCCATGGTAAAGCTCACAGGGGTGTGGACATTAGAGTGAAGCTAAGCCATTGAAGAAATGCATCTTAACTAGGCAGAGCCCTGTGATCAGGCAGAACTAGCATGACTGTGATATGGCTACAAACATCTAACCAGTCTGCCTCAGCAGCAAAACCTGGGAGCACTCTACTTATGAGCATTCTTTCACCCAGCCCAGTCTTGCTTCCCTGACAAGTCAGGTTGGTGTTCAGCCTTTATTTTAAAAAAGGTTCCTAAACCCAGGTAGGAAGGAACAGAGACCAGCTGCGGTGACTATGGGCAGCTTTTAAAACTCAAGCTAGTCATGTAGAGAAAAGCATGGTTGCCACCTCGTTCGAGTTTTCACATTTCTTGTACTCAAGGAGCCCACTACAACACATTAAAAAAAAATCCACCATGCTGCAAAGGTCACAATGGGAGGCCAATGCAGAATCCCACCACACCTCGTGAATGATGTAGTGTTGACAACCCAACAAATATCAGCCACCTATATAACCTCTCTGATAAGGACTTTAGAGAGGAAATGTGGAGAATGCTCAAAATATCCCAAAGGAACTATGGAAAGAAGGACAGTTAATAAAATGCAAAACAGTATGGGAGTAGAAATAGAAAAGAGAAAACTTTAAACAGTTATGACAAAATGGAAAATTTGGTAGGCAAAGTGAAAAACTCACTGTGAGGCATCACCACTCACCAGGTGAATAACAACTGTTGAGGACAGGATTAGTGAGCTGGTCAAGTCAAAAACAGGGCACAGAGATTGTATTGCCTTTCAGTCTTAACCCCAAATGTAACAGCAATATAATATAACACTGTTTCCTTTTGCATAGCCATACTAAAAAGGGGGAAATCGTATGTATAGAAACAAGCTCTTATCTACTAGGGATAAGAACCCATAAATTTAATAATGCATAATATATAAATTTTATAATGTATCACCCTGAACATTTGTCTTGGGGACTCAACTTAGACTCCTGGTAATCACACAGCAACCAACCAACCCCACACCCCAGATCCCATCCTTAGAACCAACACAATTCCCTGCAACAGCACCAGGAATCATTCCCCCTGGGGAGTTCCTAATACCACTTTGGCTAACTTACGCCAGGTTGATAAGACATCCTGAAGACAAGGAAACAGCAGCAAATTGACCTACAAACAGGTTGTCTTAGCTCAACACTTAATGATAAGATGAAATCAGAAGACAGTCAATCTGTGCAGAAACCAAGATCATTAATTACAGAAGACTGACTTTGACAATTACAACTGAGCAGAACTTTTCCTGGGACCAAAAAGAAAGGCCCTAGCCTAGGCTTCAGCCTAAAATTTGTGTAAAAAACAAGATTTCTAATAAAGAGGTCTAACTTTGACAACCGCAACTGAGCTGAACTTCTGGAACCATAAGGAAAGACTACCCTAAGCTTCGTCCTAGGATCTTTACAAAAAACAAGATCTCTAATCACAGAAGACTGACTATAACGACTGTGATGGAGCGGAACTCTGGAACCATAAAGAAAAACTCTATCTAGACCTTGTCCTATGACCTGTGCAAATACCAAGAAATCTAATTACAGAGGACTGATTTTGACAACCACAACTGAGCAGAACATTGCCTGACACCATAAAAAGACCTTGGGGTTCAACAATGAGCATGTCTGGAGCCTGACTGTATGCTTCAAGAGTGGAAAAACCCATTATCTCTTAGGCCAAGGGAATTCCCATTCTAATTTCCCCAAACTTAGCATGCCTATGCAAAACAAACAAACAAAACAAAATCTTGCCACACCTTTCTTCTTGTTCTTGTTTTGTTTTTGTTGCTGTTGTGTGTTTTTTAATAGTGTATTTTTGTCATTGCTTGTTTTGCTTATTTTTTTTTCTTCTTTAAAATTTATATTTATAGTTTCTAGATGGGCTCCTCCCCCCCCCCCTTTTTTCCCCACCAGAACCACAGAACTTAAATCATCTTGTTCTGCCTCATAAATTGAGGGAGAAAAGAAAGGGGTTGGTACCAGGAGCTAACAGTCACAGCACCAAACCCAAAGACAACGACAACAGAGTCAAGATATCCAATCTATAACAAGCTATATACAAAGGGGACATGTTACACTAGCTGTCCGGGCAGTAACCAGGGGAAGTATGGGATGTATGCCAGGCACAGGGGTGGAGGGAGGAACAGGTGGTGGTGGAAATGGCCCTAATTCGGTCACTATGTACTTAAATAAAACTGTGAAAAACTTTAGTTCACATTGGTCACAATTAAAATGATTTAAAATATGGGGCCAGAGAGATAGCATGGAGGTAAGGCATTTGCCTTGCATGCAGAAGGACAGTGGTTCGAATTCCAGCATCCCATATGCCCCCCCCCATGCCTGCCAGGGACAATTTCTGAGCGTAGAGCCAGAAGGAACCCCTGAGCACTGTCGGGTGTGACCCCCCAAAATTATTTAAAATAAATAAATTTTAAAAAGAAAGGATTAATGAGCTGGAAATTCAGTTGAATAACAACTCTATACAACAAATGAAGCTGGAAAATGGCATAAAATAAACGTATAGATGATGGAAAAATCCTCAAAATAAGTGTACAATTGACAATAGATCATTGGGATAAATTCAGCAGGAACAACATAAGATACATTGGGGTCCCAGAGAGGCAGCTAATAAAAACAACTAAAAAATAGTCCATGTCATTATTACTGGAAAGTGTCTAGACCTAGAAAATGAATGCATCCACAATCTGGATGCCCCATAGTACTGACTAAAATAGACCTAAGGGTTGGTGAGTCGAGCAATAGCACAGCAGTAGGTGTTTGCCTGCATCCAGCAGTCCTGGGATGGACCCAAATTTAATCCCAGAATCCCATATGGTCCCCTGAGCCTGTCATGGGTGATTTCTGAGCACAGAGCCAGGATTAACCCCTGAGCAATGCTGGGAGGGGACCAAAACCCCTAAAAGATAAAATGAGACCCTTTAAATAAAAGCACCCCAAGGCACATCCTAGTCACAATGATAAAAACCACAGGTAGAGATAGAATTCTGAAAGCAGCAAGATCAAAAAGGGAAATTACATACAAAGAAGCATCCTTAGATTCACAAGAGATTTATCTACAGTGTAAGCCCAAATGCAATGGTGGGATTTAGTTTGAAAAGAAAAGAACTTGGGACTGGAGTGGTGGAGCTAAGTGATGGGGCATCAGCCTTGTGCACGCTAGCCTAGGAAGAATCGCAGTTCGATATCCCAGTATCCCATATGGTCCCCCAAGCCAGGAGCAATTTCTGAGCACATAGCCAGGAGTAACCCCTGAGCGTCACTGGGTGTGGCCTAAACCCCCCCCCAAAAAAAAAGAACTTAACAAAGTATACACTTTGCCATAAATATTTCAACTAGCCAGACTTTCAAATTCAAAAGAACGATATACTGCTTTGCAGATAAACTACAGCTCAGGAACTTTATAGACAAAACCAACAGTAAAAGAAGAAATAAAGAATCTACTTTAAGGCAAGACAAACCCTACAAACACCAAACTTCTGCCAAAAATCAAAAGGCACAAAATTATATGACAATCATCTCTGAATGTCAATGGATTAAATGCACCAGTTAAGAGGCAGAGTAGCAAAAATATATCAGAAAATAGAGGGGCCAGAGAGATAACATGGAGGTACGGTGTTTGCCTTGCATGCAGAAGGATGGTGGTTCAAATTCTGACATCCCATATGGTCCCCCGAGCCTGGCAGAAGCGATCTATTGAGTGTAGGGCCGGGAGTATCCACTGAGCACTGCGAGGTGTGACAAGGAAGGAAGGAAGGAAGGAAGGAAGGAAGGAAGGAAGGAAGGAAGGAAGGAAGGAAGGAAGGAAGGAAGGAAGGAAGGAAGGAAGGAAGGAAAGAAGGAAGGAAGGAAGGAAAGAAGGAAAGAA
>PVKC010038486.1:0-12751 GCA_004027635.1 Crocidura indochinensis
TGCTCAGGGGTTACTCTTGGCTGTCTGCTCAGAAATAGTTCCTGGCAGGCACGGGGGACAGGCACGGGCAACAGGATTTGAACTAACCACCTTTGGTCCTGGATCGGCTGTTTGCAAGGCAAACGCCACTGTGCTATCTCTCCGGGCCCCAAACTTTGAATTTCTAAACTCAAAAAGTCTAAATTCAAAGTCTCTGGATAAACTAAACTAAACTCTGAATTTTATGAATCGCAGCATCGTACCCACTATACTACATTCTCTAACCCAAATTTTAAAATAGCTTTCAATATAGGTTCCCATAATAACACCATTTTGTTTCAGTAATATTGTAATAACCCTTATCAACTTACAGATTTTTAAACAAGAGGGTTTTTTTAATTAGGAATAAGTCTGATCCTATTAAATTTCTTTGTGAAATTTTATTTCTGACTTCTAAAAACCTCTTTTCTGCACATGCATCTTGTTATTTTTGTGCTAACAAATCATGTCATTTGATCCCTGTTAAACTTCAAAAGCTTAATATATATATATTAATATATATATTATTAATATATATATTAATATATATATTATATATATATTAATATATTATATATATTATATATATTATATATATATTATATATTATATAATATTAATATATATTAATATATATATAATATATATATTAATATATATATATATTATTAATATATATATTAATATATAATTTTATTTCTGACTTCTAAAAACCTCTTTTCTGCACATGCATCTTGTTATTTTTGTGCTAACAAATCATGTCATTTGATCCCTGTTAAACTTCAAAAGCTTAATATAAAATATACCCTTTATTTTGTTTCAGAAGCAGTTTTATTTCAAGCCAGATATTGCATTGTCAAACATGGTATCTAAAGAGGCTACTACTTTACCAACCTGATATTGGCCTCTGAAAATATACTTTGATCAACCATTCATGTTTCTCAGAAAAGTTGTCTTAAAAGCTGAGATCAAAGTGACAATAATCCCAGGGAAGAAAAAATTACAGAAAATTACACAGATACTATTTTTTTATTCAAGGCAATGGTTCTCTAGGTGCAAGGGCTATAGCACAGCCAGTAGAGTGATTGCCTGGCATGGCCACCTTGGGACTGAAATGGGCTCAATCCCTGACATCCCATATAGTCCCCTCTCCCCAAGCCTACTAGGAGTGATTTGCAGGACCAGGAGAAACCCTTGATCACTGCCGTGTGTGGCCAAAAAATTCACCCCCACCCCCAACAAAAAAAAAGAAAGATACAGGTGAAATAGATGTAGCTTAAAAAGGTAAACAGAATTGAGACTTTAAAACTTAAATAAAACAGTGCCTGTTGAGATGACAGGTTTTAGGGTTTGGTTATAGGAGAGAATCTGGGAACATTGTTAGATTGGTGGTCTGATTGGTGTTGTCACGTTTTATGTCTAAAACTCAAATAATGATAAATAACTCTGTAAATAACAATGCTTTAGCAAAATTTTGACAATTTAAATAAAGTATAAGAAAAATTCTAGAAGTCAAAAAATGAGAAAAGGAAGTGTTTCTTAATCATATGAAAAGAAGTACAAAGGAAGAAATCCTATTTCTCTGCTTAATCTTATATTTGTTTTGAATTACCATCAATAGTGCTAAAGGCTAACTTACGCTCTTAGTTTAAGACCTTGTTCTGAACCAACACAGTAGTCTTGTTCAATGAAGTTTATTTACGTAGTGGTGCTAACCAAAATAAAATGAATATTTTGTAGAGATTTTTATCAGTATAATAAGCAGTTGAACTGCTTCTAAACTTACATAAGCATGAAAAATTAAATGGTTCATTTATGGGATTTTTAAAATATTAATAAATTTCTACTCACATTAATTATGGAATGTTTATTGCTCAACTATTTGCATCTTTGTTGCTTAAACCACACTTTTATTTAGGTATGATTCAGATTATAAAGAAAACTGTAGCTCAAAGAGCTTCAATTCATTAACAAATAAAGATAACAGAAATAATTTATAATAGGGTGGTTTCATAGAGTTGTTTTATTCTCTGCCTACTGTTCATTTTATTTTTTCTTAAGTCAGTAGCTGATAACACTGTTCATCAGTCCTTGAAGGTGCTTCCAGGTGAGCCCTAGTACACAGTGGCATATTTAGAGTTCTGCAGTATTGGTCAGCAAATAAATCTTTCTATCTATGGATACAAACTATGAAGGAGTACTACTTACTTTGAGTATCTTTCACTATTGTGGTTAAATGAGACCAAGCACATCAGAATAATTCTAGTTTCTTGTACTAATGGATTCTGGAACCCCATCAGTCTTTCTGAGCCATGGTCTGGTGTAGAAAAAAGGGAGACCAGAGGGAAGAGAAACTCTAAGCATTAAAGTTTACAGGTTGTAGAGATAGTACAGGGGATTATCCTGGTTCAGTATCTGCACCATATACAGCCACCCACAAAACCTCTAGAAACAGCCCTCAAAACAGCTAGCTATAGTCCAACATATATTCCATCGATCAATTCTTTTTTTGTTTTGTTTTGTTTTGTTTTGTTTTGTTTTGTTTTTGGGCCACACCCAGTGACACTCAGGGGTTACTCCTGGCTATGTGCTCAGAGGTCGCTCCTGGCTTGGGGGACCATATGGGGAACCGGGGGATCGAACCGTGATCTATCCTAAGCTAGCGCAGGCAAGGCAGGCACCTTACCTCCAGCGCCACCGCCCGGGCCCTCCATCAATCAATTCTATAAAATGCACAGAGGGATTTTAAATCATTTTTTTCAGAGCAATGACTTTAATATTCCACTGATTGAATCAAATAACAATTCTATAATGTGCTATTTTATGTTTGCAATGTTTTTTAATTTAGTTTAAAATTAATGATAATGCTGGAAAAGTTAGTCATAAAGATAATTGGAAGTGGCTCCTTGGTTAAAGGTTTAGCTCAATGGCTTGACATGTGTACAACCAGAGATACATTACCAACACTAGGGGGGAAAAGGTGTTTTATAGAAGTATTGAAGTCAGGTTTGGCAGTTTATCTCTTTGATGAATCAGTAATATTCTCTCAGCCTTACCAGTTAACCATGCAAAATAAAATAAGGAAAGGAACTATCTAGTTTACATTTTGGGTAATTCTTAATTGTGTGATATGTAAGCTTTATAAAAGTACCTAACATTCAGAGTTCCTTAGACATCTCTGTCGTGTACTATTTCATGATATAGATGTTAAAGTTGTTTATAATTGTTTCCCAAGTTCTATTTTAAAGAAAATTAATATTCACAAGCATATTTCTGTATGTATTTATCTATTTTCATTTCATTTCAAAATAAGTTATTACAGATAGGATATATTTTTGTAAAATTGCCAGTAGATAAACCTGCAAAAATATTTGCTGTGATTTTATGAATTAAAATCAATATAAAAATAGTTTCTGTGTCTTATCACTCCTTTGATAATTTTTCTCTCTCAATGTTGAGTTTCTCTTGAAATGCTTTAATTCCCCTTTTCTTTCTTTCCCAACAATCTCTTTGGCATAAAAAGCCCCTCCAAGGGAACTAACAGAAGAAGAAAAACAACAGATCCTTCATTCAGAGGAATTTCTCATCTTTTTTGATCGGACAATAAGAGTAATTGAAAGAGCACTGGCAGAAGACTCTGACATCTTCTTTGACTATAGTGGTCGAGAATTAGAGGAAAAAGATGGGTTAGTTTCTTGTGTGTATTTCTTAAAATACTGTGATATATATCTCTATACATCCATGGATGGATAAGGCAAATCCTAAACCTTACATATCAGAAAAGAATGAAATTCTAGGATTGATCTTGCTGAACAGTTTAGACTAAGGGCTTTGGGTATACCTTATGGATTAGTGGTTCCCTGTAATTATCAGGTGCTTCTGTGAAATGCTTTTGAACTTGATATCTAGAGAACAGTCCAGGTGATAGAGACTGGCAGAGTCATGTACACTTTCCTCTGAGAAAACATTTTAATATGCAGCAACAGGATAGATAGTATATCCAGTGGATCTATTTTTGTTGTCTAAGTGAACAGGAAGATGAAGCAACTAAATATGAGTTTGGGAAGACCATCACTGGTAAATGAGAAGGAACTTTACAATATTGTGGAAAATAGTTTTTTAGTAGTTTTGGGGGATTGAGAACAAGTTGAAAAATGGTGAGATTATCTACTGTTTTCATCGGAACTATGACTATTTACAAAATTCAAATATATTATTTTGGAGGAGGATTGGGTTACGCTCAGCAGTACTCAGGTTTATTCTTGGCTTTGCCATCAGAAATCACTCTGGGCAGGCTCAGAGGACCATATGGAATGCTGGGGCTCTACCCACTTGATATAACTTTGGCCTCTCAAGTACAGTCTTAAATAATGGCATGCATCTGTAAGGACACTCAAAGAAATAAGCAGAGCCTCATAATATTTCAGAAGTTGTGAAATGCACTATATAGTTGAGAGTTCATTAAATTGTTTTCAAGATATGAAAATTTTTTTGGTTTTTTTGGGGGGTCTCACCTGGCAGTGCTCAGGGGTAACTCCTGGCTCCATGCTCAGAAATTGCTCCTGGCAGGCACCGGGGACCATATGGGGCACCGGGATTCAAACCGATGACGTTTTGCATGAAAGGCAAACGCCCTACCTCCATGCTATCTCTTTTCTCAACATGAAATATTTAAAATATGCACATTCTAATATTTTTCTTTTAGAAAACCAATATTCTATGGCTCAATAGATTTTGAAACTGTACTGCTTTCCATTGGATGCCTGTGTTCCTGAGAATAACTTAAGAATATTTGCCTCTTATTCCAGCTTGCAGTGGTAGAGCTACAGATGAGTAGGGGTAAAGAAAGATAAGGAGAGAAAATAGTCATAACAAATCAGTATTCAAACAAAGCCCAAGTAAAGAGTTTAAAATCATGCCACCCAATTTGAATATAAGTCACATAGGACACATTATAAAATAAATAGATTACGCAAATAGAATGAAACAGAGAAAAGGTGAGAAATTTGATCCCAAGAATATAAGCCACATAGGGCACATTATAAAATAAATACATTAAGCATATAGAATAAAACAGAGAAAAGGTGAGGAATTTGATCCCAGGCAATTTAGGCAGATATATATGTCTGCAGGGGGATCAAACGTGCTCCATCCTGGATCAGCCATGTGCAAGGCAAGTGCCCTACTGCTGCATCAGCACTCCAGCCTCCATTTTAGGCAGTTTTTTTTATCCGGATACATTAGCTGCCGGTACAGAACAAGTATTACTCAATTTCAACAATCCTATGGAGTGAATTCCTGGTTATTCAAGGTTTTGTGACCAGTTAATATTTACCAAGTAAATATCTGCCAGTGTGTAATCTCCTAGACTCAGAAAAATTTTGTCCATATTAAGTATTTAATACATTTGATATATTTGGCAATCTACCAATTGTGTCAAATTTATTTTAGACCTCAATATTGAGATATTTTGAGCAAAGAGTTAGCTACTTAAGATATTAAGAAATTAACACAATTTTGAGGTGTCTTACTTGTCTTTGATATTTGAAATTCTCCCAGAGATGTCCAGGCTGGAGCCAACCTTTCTTTTAATCGTCAGTTCTATGATGAACATTGGTCCAAGCACCGAGTAGTCACTTGTATGGACTGGTCTCTCCAGGTAAGAACTATTATTAAGATGGGACAAACTGTACTTATATTTTTGTGTCATTTATGTTAAACATGAGGAAATTAGTCTGCTTCTTTGGAAATGTTGAATAACCTACAACTTTCCATCTATTGATTTTCTTTTATTTTTTTCTGAGAATTAATTTTAAATTTTGCACTCTATAACTTCATTCCTTGACAATATATGCTAGTACCAGACAGAATCCAGACCATTATGTCCAAATAGTATTGTTTCGAATAAAGTCACCAGTAATTTCCGACTTGTCAATCCAATATTAAACTTTATTTTTTTTAATCTGCCTTTCCAGGGGCATCCATCTTAGACTTCCTCATACATCTAGAAACCAACCTTCCATTGGGTTTTACAAATGTGCTCTTTTTAACAGCATCTCCACAACTTCTTTTTGATCTTCCACTTATGCATTCAAGTTCTCCATCTCTTCTCACATATTCTCTGTGGGATGTTTCTTCTACTACCAATAATTCAATAAATCATGGGCAGCCTTTATATGTCTCCAATTCAAACTCTTTCTTGAATCCTAATTCGTACACCAAATAAATATAATCAGGTGTTCTATAGAATCTTAAGTGATTCTATAGAATCTAACTTTATTATTTCCATATAACTGTTTTAGTTTATTGTGTTCTTTCTATGTCAAAGCCATCATAATATCACCAAGAGCCTAAAGCAAAATTATAAATTGTATTAGCAACTTCCTCTCTCTGTCTACTAGACCCAGCTTGATCCACCAAGGCTGTCCATTTTTCCATTGATTTATTCTTCAGCTTGTACCTGGTGAGCCAGTCTCTCTATAACATGCCTTATCCACTACAGTTTTCCCTCAGGAAATCTAGACTGACTTTCTTTTTTTTTTTTTGGTTTTTGGGTCACACCCGGCAGTGCTCAGGGGTTACTCCTGCCTCCATGCTCAGAAATTGCTCCTGGCAGGCACGGGGGACCATATGGGGCACCGGGATTTGAACCGATGACCTTTTGCATGAAAGGCAAACGCCTTACCTCCATGCTATCTCCCGGGCCCCTAGACTTTCTAAAATGCAAAGTTAATTGTCTCCCTCTCTGAATCAAAACTAATCATTTCCTATAAGAGAAAAAGAGCCTAAATTCAGAGCAAAAACATATAAATATACTAAAAATCAATTTGCTGAATGGTTAAATTAATAAATGTTAATTTGTCAAATATTGAGCAGTTCACAAATGTGTACAAAAGCACTTTCTTTAGTTTGATGCAGCCAAAATTCAAGTTTTTAGATAGCCTGACCTCAGAGCCCATATTTTTTATGACAGTATTTTGCTCCCTGTGGCAATGGCATGTAACAACTAGGTATTGCTATAGGAATTATATTAATGTAGCCTTTTTTTTTTAGCTTATGCTATTGGATGAACAATAGCCATGGCTAGTTTTTTACTTTGTGTTTCTTATATGCTAATCAGAGTCTCAACTTCTCTGAAGGTGTTATTTCAATTTCCTACTGAACTTATTGGGTGATCTCTATCACTGTTCCATTTTAATTAGAAGAAATTAAAACTCAGAGAAGCAAAATAATTTGGTTTCATTCATCTAGGATGTGGTAGAGTAGGGATCTGAGCTCAAGCCATTTAGTATAACAAGGCACATGTTCTTTACCACTGCTTCCCACAAAGGACTTATGAATTTGTAGCCAAAAGTGGTAATAAGTGCCCACTGATACAAAGCATAGAGAGCATGCGCTTTCAGAGCTCAGTGATATCAGTATCTATATCTAAGCAGATAGAACTTCATGGAAGACTGGAAGTTAGCCAAATAGAGCAAAAATAGTGTGTTTTAGACAGAACAGTATAATAAAAGATATGAAGAACCCTATTTAATCTCACAGGAGAGCTGGAGCACTGAAGAGAGTCTAACCCCCCAAACCCACTGTCATCAACCACAAAGTGGATGAAAGTTCTTTCCTCTTGAATTTCCTTTTACATCCAAATAACAGAGTGCAGAGCATGATTGTGTAGAGAATAATATAAGCAGGGCTTGCCCAGCCACTTCCTGCCAGTATGTGGGTGGTCCATGAGTATGTTCAAATGTATGCAGAAATCAGATCCAAGCCTGAGGAAACACTTAGCTCTGCTTGTTCAGTTGTTCTGAGTCTAGAAATTACACGGGAACCTTATCTGCACATTCCTCAAAGGCTCCTTTTACTGTGTTTTCAGTCAGCTGATAATGCTCCCTAAAGTGGAAGAAATTGGCAGGAGTAAGGTTGGTTCCTGCATGGCCTCAGCTTGTGATGAGTCATGCTTCCCATTAATGACTTTGTTTACACACAGGATATCATGAGATGTTTGTGTTGCAGAGAGTGGCATTGTAAGTGCAGAAACCTTACCACTAAGATTTCCATTTTTGTACAACTGCACATCTACCTGTGGATAGGGAAAATGTTTACAGTTCTGAATTTTATTTTCAGTGTGGAGCTGGAATAATTATTTCACTATCATAACAATTTGAAGGGGTTTTGAAAGGACAAGATTTAAGTCTATGGGATAAAGTGACTTTGTGAATAAATCTAAGTGCAATACAAGGATATGAAGGAAAAGAACAGAAACAGTCTAGAAGTCGTGGCACATACACCTAGAATGAGTGGAATAGAAGGAGCAGAAAACAGAAAAGGAAGAAATTACAAGTTTTCTGCATTGATTTGTTTTGAATTTTTGGACTTTTTAACAAGAAAAAAATTAACTTGTAATGTCTTCAAACATTTTGTCAAACATTATTTCCTGAAAGAATAAATTTGGGCACTTAGAAAATTATGGACTCTATCTTTGCCATACATTGAAAACTGTCTAGTGTGAAGAGCTACTAAGACCATACATATACCACAAGATTAATTTTCTAGACTCATGATCTTATTGCCACCATAAAGTTCCTCTTACATGTAAATTGTATCCTCTAGTCTTGGAGTTATCCAAGATACACACCTGAGTAATCTTACCTGAGTAATCACACCTGATATAGTTCATTTAGTTGCCAAATAGAATAAAATTTATAATAGCGGGGCCTGGGAGATAGCATGGAGGTAAGGCGTTTGCTTTTCATGCAAAAGGTCATCGGTTCATATCCCGGTGCCCCATATAGTCCCCCGTGCCTGCCAGGAGCAATTTCTGAGCATGGAGCCAGGAGTAACCCCTGAGCACTGCCAGGTGTGACCCCGAAAAAAAACAAACAAAAAAAACCCAAAAAAAAATTATAATAGCAAAAATACTCCCACTGATACCAATTCAAAATAACTATTATGAAGATTTGACATCTACTATATATCATGCCCTAAATCTTGCATATATTAGGAAATAGTCTCCCTGCTGTTCTCACTCTTTCAGATTATCTACACAGTTAATTCAATTTACATAAGTACTTTCCAAGATTAATATCTATACAGGTTGCCTATCTGCTTTGAGTATTGCATTCGACAAATTGACTGGCTTATTATTATTCACATAATGATTATAATGATACCTTGCTCAATACATACTCAGTATTTAAAGTACCTCAAAATTTTAAGTTTTGTATATTAAATAAAGTACACAATAAATGTTTTGTTTTCTAATTAATATATTTATTTAAGGACCATTATTACAAACATTTTTGTAGTTAGGTTTCAGTTATTAAAAAGAATAGCCCATCAGTGTAACATTCCCACCACCAATGCCCCTCCCTCACACCTGCCTATATTCAAGACAGGAATTCTATTTCACTCGTTACCATAGTGTCAGTGTAGTTATTTCTCTAACTGAACTCACCAGTCCTTGGTAAGCTTAATACCATGAGCTGGTCCTTCTAGCCCTCATCTCTATTTTTTCTGGGTATTATTAAAATAAAGTATTTTATTATATATTATTAAAATAGCATATTTATTTTTCTTAAATCCCAAAGAAGAGAGAGATTTGTCCGTGTTTATTTCCCCCTGACGTATTTCACTCAGCATAATAGTTTTCATGTCCATTCAAGTATAGGAAAATTTCATGAATTTATGCATCCTGATGGCTGCATACTCTTCCATTGTGTATAAGTACCACAGTTTCTTTACATACTCCTTTGTTGTTGGGCATCTGGGTTGTTTCCAGATTCTGGCTATTGTAAAAAACTGCATTGAATATAACTGTGCAGAAGGCATTTTTGTTGTGTGCTTTTTTTTTGTTGTTGTTGTTGTTCCTATGGTATATCCCTAGAAGTGGCATAGCTGGATCATAAAGGAGCTCAATTTCCAGTTTTTTGAGGAATCTCCATATTGTTTTTCATAAAGACTGGAAAACACCAGCAGTGAATGAGAGTTCCTTTCTTCCCATATGTACACCAACACTGTTTGTTCTTGTTCTTTGTGATGTGTGCCATTCTCTGTCGAGTGAGTTTATATTTCATTTTTGTTGTGATTTGTAGCTCCCTGAAAATTAATGATGTGGAGCATATTTTCATACGCCTTTCAGCCATTTGTAGTTCTTCCCGAAGAATTATGTATTCATTTCTTCTCACCATTTTTTGATGGAGTTAGATTTTTTTCTTGTTAACTTCTGACAATAACTTGTATATCTTAGATATTAGCTCCTTATCTGATGGGTATTAGGTGAATAGTTTCTCCCATTATGTGGGTGGCCTTTGTATTCTAGTCCCACTTGTTGTCTTTGCTTCCACTTGTCTGGTCAATGCTGTTCCCTTCTTGAAGATGCCTTTAGTTTCAATGTCTTGAACTGTTTTACCTAAGTGTTCTTCTATATACTTTATGTTTCTAGGTCTAATATAAAGGTATTTAATCCATTTGTATTTGACCTTGTTGCATGATGTTAGATGGAAGTTCGAGTTCTCTTTCTTGCAAGTGGGTGACCAGTTTTTTCAGCACCACTTGTAGAAGAGGAATTCCTTGCTCCATTTTGCGTTTCATGCCACTTTGTCAAAGATTAATTGATTGCGTGTCTGGGGAACATTCTCTGAACACTCAACTCTGTTTCACTGATCTGAGGGTCAGTCTTTATTTCAATACCATGCTGTTTTAATGATTTGCTTTGTTGTAAATTTAAAGTTGGGGAAAGTGATGCCTCACATCTTCTCTTTTCTTAGGGTTGCTCTAGCTATTCATGGATGTTTATTATTGCAAATGAATTTCAGGAGTGTTTGGTTTTGTTGACAAATGTCATGGGTATCCTTATAGGAATTGCATTAAATCTATACAGAGCTTTGTGGAGTATAGCCAGTATAATGATGTTAATTTTCCCAATCGATGAACAGGTTATGTGTCTCCATTTCCTTGTATTCTCTTTCATTTCTTGAAGCAGTGTGTTTTAGTTTTCTTTGTAAAGTTAAAAAAAAAAACCTTTAGTTAAGTTGACTCCAAGGTAGTTGAGTTTGTGTGACACAAATGTGAAGGATTTTTTCATGTCCATTTCTTTGCTATCATTTTCTGTGTACAAGTAGGCCACTGATTTTTGCATGTTAATTTTATGGCCTGCTATTTTGCTGTATGAATCTTATTGTTTCTAGGAGGTTTTTATTAGAGTCTTTAGGGTTTTCTAAATATAGTATCATATCATCTGTAAACAGTGAGAGCTTGACTTTCTTTATTATCTGGATAACTTTGATTTCATTTTCCTGCCTAATTGCTATGGTAAATATTTACAGTACTATGTTGAGTAGCTGTGGAAAGAGTGGGGAAGCCTTGTATTGGACCAGATTTTAGAGGAAAGGCTTTTAGTTTATCCCAATTGTCAATATTTGCTATTGGCTTGTGGTAGATGGCCCTGTCTATATTGAGGAAATTTCCTTCTGTTCCAAACTTGTTGAGAGTTTTTATCATGAATGAGTTTTGGACCTTACTGAATACTTTCTCCACATCTATTGATATGATCATATGGTTTTTATTTTTTCTTTTGCTGATATGTTGTAATATATTCATTAATTTGTATAGTTAAACCATCCTTGAATTCTTGGAATGAAACCTATTTGGTCATAGTATATGATCTTTTTGATGAGGAGTTTGATTCTATTTGCCAGGATTTTGTTGAGGATCTTTGCATCTATGTTTATCAGGGAAATTTGTCTGCAGTTTTCTTTTTTTCCAGGAATCTCTGATTTTCTAATTTCATCTTTGACCCACTGGTTATTCAGTTGTAAGCTGTTTAATATCTAGGTTTCAAAGTTATTTCTTCTGTGTCCCTTTGTAGTTCACTTTTAATTTTAGTTCATTGTTATATTAGATGTTAGTCTGTACATTTTTTATCCTCTTGATTTTATGAGGTATGTTTTATGGGCCAGCATGTGTTCTGTCCTTGAGAATGAACCATGTGCATTAGAGAAGAATATATATCCAGTTTTCTGGTGATGGAGTTTTATATATATATATATTCCGGCATATAAGACAACTTTTGAACCCATGAAAAACCTCTTAAAAGTCGGTAGTCAGGGCTGGCATAGTAGCCTAGGACTGTGGTTCGATTCCCCAGCATCCCATATGATCCCCCAAGCCAGGAGTGACTTCTGAGCTCATAGCCAGAAGTAACCCCTGAGCATTACCGGGTGTGGCCCAAAACAAAAACAAAAACAAAAACAAAAAAAGTCGGGAGTCCTCTTATACACTGGGATACACTATGCTGAAACTTACTCCAGCTTCAGGGACAAGTAATCCACCCTCCTCACTGCCGCATCCATTTTATATCTCCCTCTAGCTGTCATATTAATCATTGCATCCATCGAGCTATCTTGGAGGAGCCCCATCTCCATGTTCTCAATGTAGATCACTATTTTTTTTCACTATAGCCTTATGTTTATAAGTGACAATGTTCCAGCTAAGTACATGACATAAGCATTTGAATTAAAATTTCCATATTGAAATCAAATCTTACATTTTTTAATTTCCATTTGGTGTGCATTAAAAGAGAGGTAGTCTTATATGGCAAATATAGCCCAAACCCTATATTTTAACATGAAAAGTAGGGGGTTGTCTTATACGCCAGAAAATATGATATATATACATACTATATGTATGTGTGTATATATATGTGTGCATATGTACGTATATATATCATATTTTTTTC
>PVKC010038487.1:0-11337 GCA_004027635.1 Crocidura indochinensis
CTGTATAATGCTTTGGGGAGAATTGCCATTTTAATGATGTTAATCCTGCCAATCCATGAGCAGGGTATGTGTTTCCATTTCCGTGTGTCCTTTCTTATTTCTTGGAGCAGGGCTTTATAGTTTTCTTTGTATAGGTCATTCATGTCTTTGGTCAAGTTGACTCCAAGATATTTGAGTTTGTGTGGCACTAATGTGAATGGGATTGCCTTCTTAACGTCCATTGCTTCCCTATCATTATTGGTATATAAAAACAGTGACAAACAGTGAGAGTTTGACTTCTTCCCTTCCTATCTGGATGCCCTTGATACCTTTTACTTGCCTGATCACTATAGCAAGTTCTTCCAGTACTATGTTGAAGAGGAGTGGTGAGAGTGGACAGCCTTGTCTTATACCAGACTTTAGAGGAAAGTTTTTAGTTTTTAGTTTTTTAGTTTTTAGTTTTTCTCCATTGAGGATAATATTTGTCATTGACTTATAGTAAATGGCTTCATCTAGATTGAGAAAGGTTCCTTTCATTCCCATCTTGCTGAGAGTTTTGATCAAGATTGGGTGTTGGACCTTATCAAATGCTTTCTCTGCATCTACTGATATGATTATGTGATTTTTATTTTTCTTCTTGTTGATGCTTTGTGTTATGTTGATAGATTTATGGAACCTTACATTCCTGGGATGAAACCTACTTGGTCATAGTGTATGATCTTCTTGATGATGCATTGGATTCTATTTGCCAGGATTTTGTTGAAAATCTTTACATCTGCATTCATCAGGGATATTGGTCTGTAATTTTCTTTTTTTGACAGCATCTCTGTCTGGTTTTGGTATCAAGGTGATGTTGGCTTCATAAAAGCTGTTTGGGAGTGTTCCCCTTTTTTCAATTTCATGGAAGAACCTGGCTAGGATTGCTAGTAGCTCCTCTTGAAAGGTTTGAAAGAATTCATTAGTAAATTCATCTGGGCCAGGGCTTTTCTTTTTTAGGCAATTTTCTTTTTAGTTAATATTATATTTGAAATTTTGCTGTTCTCTTTTTACTTTTAGGTCTCTACGTCTAACTTTGTTCTAATCATTTTATTTACAATATATCTTGGTATTTATCAGGGTTTATTTTGTTTGAGATATTTATTACTTTCTGGAATGAGGCTATATATTTCCATACTTTGGGTGAGGAAATTCTCTGCAATAATTTTTTCAACCAGTAACATTTCTCTCCTCTCCTTCTGGAATCTCTAAGATGTGAATGCTGTTTGTATTAATGCTGTTCCATATAACTCTTACATTTGCTTCATTAAAAAAATTTTTTATTAGGAAATCAATCTGGGCCTGGGCTTTTCTTTTTTGGGCAGATGTTTGATTACAGTTTTAATTTCCTCAATAGTGATGGGGTTGTTTAGATATGCTACATCCTCCTTACTTAACTGTGGAAGGTTATAAGTGTCCAAGAATTTTTCCATTTCTTCTAGGTTCTTATGTTTAGTAGCATAACGTTTCTCAAAGTAGTCTCTGATTACCCTTTGAATCTCTGCAATATCTGTCGTGATCTCCCCCTTTTCATTTCTAATACGGGTTATCAGGTTTCTCTCTCTCTTTCTTTGTGAGTTTTGCAAATGGTCTATCAATCTTGTTTATTTTTTCAACTTCTGCTTTTGTTGATCTTTCGGATTGTTTTTTGATTTTCCACTTCATTGATTTCTGCTTTCAGCATTGTTATTTCCTTCTGTCTCTCTATTTTTGGTTCCTTTTGTTGGTCATTTTCTAATTTTGTGAGCTGTGTCATTAAGTTATTCAGGTATGCCCCTTCTTTCTTCCTGATGTTTGTTTGTAGAGCTATAAATTTTCCTCTCAGGACTGCTTTTGCTGTGTCCCATAGATTCTGGCAGTTTGTGTCTTCATTGTCATTTGTTTCAGGAAAGTTTTGATTTCATCTCAGATTCACTGGTTGTTCAGCAGCAGGGTGTTTAATTTCCAATTGTTAAAGTTTTTCTTCCGCATCCCATTGTAGTTCACATAATTTCAGAGCCTTGTGGTCAGCAAAGATAGCCTGCAAGATTTCTATCCTCTTGATTTTATGTAGTCTATCCTGGAGAATGACCCATGTACATTGGAGAAGAATGTGTATCCAGATTTTTGGGGGTGGAATGTCCTATATATGTCTACTAATCCTTTTTCTTCCATTTCTCTTTTCAGGGCTAGTATGTTTTTGTTGGGTTTTAGTCTGGTTGATCTATCAAATGTTGACAGGACTATGTTGAGGTCTCCCACAATTATTGTGTTATTATTGGTGTCTTCTTTGAGATTTGTCAATAATTGTATTAGATAATTTGCTGGTCTCTCATTGGGTGCATATATGTTTAATATTCTCATTTCTTCCTGTTGCACATATCCCTTGATTAGTACAAAGTGTCCATCTTTGTACCTTACCACTTTTCTGAGTATAAATTTGGTGTCATCAGATATTAATATGTCCACCCGAGCTTTTTAAGGGTGCTGTTTGCTTGGATGATTTTCCTCCAGCCTTTGATTTTGAGTCTATGTTTGTTATGATTATTCATGTGTCTTTCTTATAGGCAGCAGAAGGTTGGATTCATCTTTTTGGCCCATTTTGCACTCTGTGTCTTTTAATTGGTGAATTTAGTCCATTGACATTGAGGGAGATGATTGTCATAGGATTTAATATCATCTTTGTAGATAAGTTTGCTGTGTTTGTTGGTCTCTCTTGTCTTGGAGTAGACCTGTCAGCTTTTCCTTTAAGGCTGGTTTTTCATCTGTAAAGTTTCTGAGCTGTTGTTTATCCATGAAGCTATGTATCCCTCCTTTAAACCTGAACGTGATTCGGGCTGGGTGCATTATTCTTGATGAGGCATCCATTTCTTCAGTCTTGTCACAATACCCCACCTCGGTTTTCTGGTCTTGAGAGTTTCTTGTGACATGTCTGCTATAAGTCTTAAGGATACTCCTTTGAATGTAATTTTCCTTTTTTGATCTTGCTGCTTTCAGTATTCTATCTCTATCTGTGGGATTTGTCATTGTAACGAGGATGTGTCTTGGGGTGTTTTTCTTTGGGTCTCTTTTAGCTGGTACCCTTCGGGCATGCAGGATTTGACTGCATGTAGTCTTTAACTCTGGGAGTGTCTCTTTGATGATGTCTTTGACAGTTGATTCTTCCTGGGGATCTCCTACCTGGGCCTATGGAGCTCCAATGATTCTTATGTTGTTTCTGTTGAGTTTATCAAAGATTTCTATTTCATCTGTTCACATTCCTTGAGTACTTTTTCCATTGCCTCATTGTCTTAAGGTTCTTTTCCAATTTCTTCTGTTGTGTTGAGTTTTTTAGCATCTCATCTTCCAGAACATTGATTCTGTCCTCAGCTGCTGTTAC
This sequence comes from Crocidura indochinensis, assembly GCA_004027635.1. Lineage (NCBI taxonomy): Eukaryota > Metazoa > Chordata > Mammalia > Eulipotyphla > Soricidae > Crocidura > Crocidura indochinensis. The sequence goes on from PVKC010038487.1 coordinate 3,374, forward strand.
CCTGAAGGCAAGGCCATCCATTGAGTTTTTCAGTTCAGCTACCGTGTTTTTCAGATCTGTTATTTCAGTTTGGAGTTTTCTGATTTCTGTCTTTGTGTTCTGTTCAGATCAATCTATGCTTTTTTTGAGTTCTACAAACTATCTTCCATATTTCTATTCTAAACTCCTTATCTGAGAGGTTAATCATTTGATTGGAGTTTTTTAGGTCATCCAAGCTATCGTCTTCATTCTCTGTGCATGGTGTTTGCCTGTGAGGTTTCCCCATTGTCACACTTGTAGTGTGATTTTTTCTGTGTGTTGTGGTGGGGTTCATTGGTTAGAAAGAGTGTGCGGCCTCTAAGTGACACGCTTTTCTGCTGTCTATAGATGACAATTATTTTGGGGGGTGTACTTCCTAGGCCTCTGAGGAGAGCTTCAAGTATTCAGAAAGGACAGACCAGAAAAGCAGAGTTCCCTTGAAGTCCTCAGGGTCATCCAAGGAACAGCAGGAGGGCAGAGCCAGCCAAGAACTCTCTGTAGCAGGGAGGATTGCAGGCAGGAATGCTGATGAAATCCAGTCTCAGGCGGCTGGAAACACCATGGCCCACGATGGTTTCTGCGCAAATCTGATACCCAGCAGAAACCAGCAGGAATCAGTGTGTGTTCGTCGGACCAGCAGGAATCAGTGTGTGTTCGTTCGGACCCACCTCTGAAGTAGGCAGAATCACTGGCAGGAACACTGATGAAATCCAGTCTCAGGCAGCTGGAAATCGCATCGACCTGTTGCCTTTTCATGTATCTCTTCTCTTCTTTCTATCTCATGCACTTCTAAAATCATAGAAAATGTGGCATGTGAACTTAGACTATATGTTTTTAGGAATATTATTCAATATAATTTCAAATCTGGCATTGAAACGCTTACTTTACACTGAGCTAATTTTATATTTGTATATAGAATATAAGCTTCTATAAGTTAAAATTAATCAATGAGTTTTCCCTAAACCTGAGAATAGTGAAAACAGATGCCAACAGCTAACCAAACAACATTATTTATTATTTTACTGTGATTTCAAAAGAATAATTTATTAATCTACAATATTCATGTGGTGTCACCCCACCCCCCATCTTCCTCTGTAACTTAGCCTGAGGGTAAGACCTGCCCATTTCTAGGAGGGGTCTTTGGGAGATATCAAAAGGTTTAACTCAGGGGTAGGACGAGGATTGGGAGGATTGATGAAGAGAGAGTCAGCAAGGAAGATGGAAGAAGAATCAGGAGGAGAGATGGCTGAAAGAAGTTGGGAAGTCAGGGCTGACTTTGAACCCAGCATTAAAAGTTTAAGCTTAGGAGCCACATTTGTTGGCTAGGGCCTGAATAAAGCTGATGTCTCCTGAAACCTGTCTGTGGATCGTTGGCTGAAGGGGGTTGGAGATGCGTGGCCCAGGCAGGAGGAGAAAGGCCCCACCCTCCATTCATCCCATTACCATCCATCCCCATCCAGGACTGTTATTCAGCATTCTGGCACCCTAATGTGGATTTGAACCCTAGACCAAGACAGCATGGTAAGATTCTTGTTCTTGTGTTTAATTTTGGCTCTATTAGGCTGGAGTGAGCCCAAAATATTGGGCCACATGGTGTTTGATTAAAAGATGGCCAAGTCCCCTTCTGGGGGCAGAAGGGCCTGTGTAGGGGGGAAGGGAAAGTTTGTATCAACCCCATCTGAGGCCCAAGACTGAGATTTTGCTACAGGAAGTAGAATGGGAATGGAGGTGGAGGGAGGACTATTTGGTGATGGGAGTTCCCCTGATTTTATGTTAATTTGTACCTAAAATATAATTGTCAACAATATGTAAGCCAATATGATTAAAATAAAAATTATATTTAAAAAGTCCTTTTTCCAAAGATCTTGATCTACTCAGAAATTGATGGAGAGCCTTGATTGGAAAAGGATGAGAAAATAAAAAATCTCTGTTGAGGGTGGACTGATTTCTGAGTATCACCTTCAGTCCAAACATGGATTTTGACTTTTGAAATTTTGAACCCAGATGACCCAAGTTGCTTTTAGCTTTCAGAAGGAGGCTGCAGTGATGGAGAGCTGCCGGAGCATTGGCAGCCACTGCTGCAGCAGCAGGCATCACTTTCAGCGAAAAGCACTGGGCTGTTCCCTCCCTGATAGTGGACAAGCAGGCCGTGCTTCCAAGGCTTCAGCAGTGGTGGGGGAGCACCCTTGCTTTGAGAAGTGCGGTGGAAAGTTCCCTATCAGGCCAGAGGTGGCAGGCCCACGTAACCCGCCTGCAGGGACCTGGGAATCCACTGAAGTGAAGACATGTGGTGAGCAGTCTGGGAGAGCCCACAGACTTTTTACGTCTGGATAATTTGGTGATGGGATGAATGTCAACAGATTTTTCACATTTGGACAATTTGGTGGTGGTTAGAAATTTAAAAAGGGAAATAATAGTGAAGCCCAAATGAAAATTTTGATTTTAAACCACCTTCATCTAACTTTGTTTTGGGTGTATCCCTTGGTCTAAGTCATTTTCTTACTGATTTAAATGTGCTCTATAGTTTTCCATAATTAATATTCCCAATTGCATAATGTTTTGCTGTGTATTTTAATGTAGTAGCCTGCTTTCAACAATGTATTTTCTGTATAAATGTTCTTGCAATTTTGTTTAGAGAAAGGTTAATAGGAAGAAGAAAGTTCCAGAAAAAAAAATGCTTGGTTAAATAGCATTAAGAAAAATAAAAACAAGAAAGTTCCAGGATAGTGCTTGGTAAATAAGCTTAAGAAATTTTAAGGTACAGGTACATTTTGAAGAAAAATTATGTTTATGGAAAAGGCTGATGTTTTAATTATATACTTTAAACTTTGTTGCTATGGGAATATTAAGGTTCCCGCCTTTGGATAAAGGTGGAAGTCAGGAATACAAAAGCTTATTACTCTTCATTTATAATCAGAGAAGGGAGATGTCACCCCACCCCCATTTTCTACATAATTTACCTGATAGTAAGACCTGCCCATTTCTGGGGGGGGGTCTTTGGAAGTAAAAGAAGGTTTACCTCAGGGGCAGGAAGAGAGATTTGGAGGAGAAATTGAGAGAGATTCAGCAAAAAATAGCTGGCAGGATGGAAGGAGAAGGAACATGTCAAATGCAGGGCTGATTATAAATCCAGCGCAAAAGGTTATGATAGGCCACACATGTTGGACAGAGCCTGAATAAAGCTGATGTATCCTAAAATCTGACTGCAGTGGATGATTTCCTTGCCATTATCTTGAACTCTCAGACCTGACAGCTAGAGAGGGTTGCAGGTCCGTGGCCTGAGCTGGAGGGGAAAGGCCTCTCCCTCCAATCCATCACCATTCAGCCCCATCTAGGACTGTGATTCAACAATGTGGAAAAAAGCACATAGTCTAAATTGGGAGATCAGTGGATTTTTATAAGATATCACAGTCCTAGAATCAGTTCCCAAGGAGGGATTAAAGCAAGACAGTGCCTTCCTGGCTATTACCTCCTCATAAAAGAATACCACTGTCCCACCTTCCAAAGTCACATATTGGTTTCATCCAGTTGCACTTTTGAGGAAATGGTATTATAATGTATGTGTTCTTTTGTATCTGTCTTACTTTGTTCAGCATATGTTGCTATAGACTACTACAGGTTGTTCACGATATAACTGTACTGCCATTTACTTATGCATCTGCCTATAGATAAATGTTTGAGTTGTTTCCGGTTTGAGGCTGTTTTTGAGCAACATTATTCAAAACATCCTTGTCTGTATCCTGACAACCACGTGCTTTCGTTCCTCGTGGGTGAAAATGTGGGAGTGGAATTGTCTGGCCATACATAATATAAACAGTCAGCTTCAGTAGAGAGTAACTGTCTCCAAGGTTATTTTCCTACTGAGTCTCAAACAAAAGTAAACTTGAGTTTTAATAGCTCCATATCATCACCCATTATTGGTATTATCAGGGCTTTCTGTTTGCTTTTCCATTCTGATGAACTCAGAACTTCTAAAATTCTCTGGAAAACCAAAGTTTTTGGAATAATACTCTGATTTATCTTCAGTCAAAGTCTTTAACAAGGTTTGTAATACTGAAATTTCCTCTCTTTAAGAATTATTTTAATATAAACTCCGTGGTTACAAAATTGTTCATAATACAGTTTTTTCCCCATAGGTAAAGTTGTTCATGATTCAGTTATAGTCATACAATGTACAACCTTAATTTCCCACCACCAATATCGAAATTTTCCCTCTCACCCTTCCTGATGCCCTGTTTTCTCCCTCCCAACCTCCCCCACCAACTTCTGGGGCAGGAATTTTACTTCATATTTTTTGCTCTCTGTGTCTCTCTCTCAACTCTCTCAGGAAAGTAGGAAAGAAGCCTTCTCCATTCTTTGTGGCAAGCTTCCTAATTTGTACTGATCCCTCTAATCCTCAACTCTATTGTCTCTTGATATCATTTCTACTATCCCCCCCACACACACACACTATTTAATGAGAATCTCATCACAAGGTCAACTGAGAAATCTTCCCTCAGTGTGGATGGCTGACCAAGGTTTTTGATAGCAAAGATGATATTTCTCATGCTTAGTAATAAATTTTTATTTGGTCTAAATATGAATCTCCTTTCTGCTGTATTAGTTGTGTATATACTTGAACATTTTACTTCCAAACATAAGGATTTTTACAGGTAAATATAGCCTTGATTAAATTTCTCTTTACCTGGAAAACTCAACAGCAAAAGACACTTAAAAACAACTTCTATTGGGAGCCGGGAGGTGGCGCAGGAGGTAAGGTGCCTGCTGCCTTGCCTAGGACGGACCACGGTTCGATCCCCCGGTTCCCATATGGTCCCCCGTGCCTGCCAGGAGCGACTTCTGAGCGCATAGCCAGAAGTAACCCCTGAGCGTCACTGGGTGTGGCCCAAAAACCAAAAACAAAAAAAAAAAAAAAGAAAAAAACAACAACTTCTATTCCTCTTAGTCTTTAAAATGCCTTGCATTTTTTAACAAAATATGTTCTACTTTTGGGACATATCTAAAGGACTTTGAGAACTTGCTAAGTAATTTTTCCCTCAGAATTAACATCCAAAAAATTTGTGCAGGCTATAGCATTGGACTGTTGAAAACATTTACCAGGTATAGATTTGCATCCCTTTCAGATAAGTTTGTCTCATTTATTTTCCCCTAATACAAAAACCTCTTCCCTCAGAAATAGGAACTTTGATAGGGAAACTCAACTCCTTGCAAAATCCCCTAATCTACATCAGTATTGACATCCAAGGACTAGCTAGACAGGAACTGTTATGAGATGTTAAAACTCACCTTCTCCTTTTAAGTCTGGACTATTACTTGAAATGTGTCTTTTCATCAGGTCTGTCAGGTGAATTGTTTTGTAGATCAAACTATGTATACTGATAAATCCGCTTTTTACAAGAGAGATATGTTGTACTTTGCCTAGTAACAAATGTGAGCTTTCTTTTCATATCTGTGACTTGAAAAATTCCCCATATATACCCCTGATTATTCACATAAAAATTAGGACATTGTTCTGCCTCATAACCTTGTTTGGTCTCTCATTTCTTCATATTTTGCCATTATTCGTTTTCCCATATTCCTGGAGAGAATTCAAAGTTCTATAACATAACCATATCAAAGCTAGCCACAGCACCCCACAGTCTTTTTTCTCCTTGTATCACACAGATGAGTGAGATTGTTCTATGTTTATCCCTCTCCATCTTACTCATTTCACTCAGCATAATAATCTCCATGTATAAGCAAATTTCATGACTTCAATTTTCCTAATGGCTTCATTCCATTGTGTAGATGTACCAGAGTTTCTTTAGACATTCATCTGTTGCCTGGGTGACTTCTAGATTCTGGCTATTGTAAATAGTGCTTTGATAAACACAGAGTGCAGAGGGCATTTTTGTATTGTGTTGTTTGTTCCTATGGTATATCTCAAGGAATGGTATTGCAGGAGCTCAATTTCCAGTTGTTTCTTTTTTTTTTTTTTTTTTTTTTTTTTGAGGAAAATCCATGTTGTTTTATAGAAAGGCTGGGCTAGACAGCATTTCAACCAGCAATGAATGAGAATCTCTTTCTTCCCACATCCACACCAGCACTGGTTGTTCTTGTTCTTTGTGATGTGTTCCATTCTCTATAATTTGAGATGATATCTTATTGCTGTTTTGATTAGCATTTATCTGGTATTAATGATGTGTAGCATTTTTCATGTGCCTTTTGGCCATCTATATTTCTTCTTTGAGAAAATGTTTGTTCATTTATTCTCCACATTTTTGGAAGGGGTTAGATGCTTTTTCTTGTTAAGTTCTGCCAGTACTTTATATACCTTAGATATTAGCCCTTTATCAAATGGGATTTAGATGAATAGTTTATTCCATTCCATTGGTAGCCTTTCTATCCTAATCACTCTTTCTGTTGAAGTGAAGAAGTTTCTCAGTTTAATGTAGCCCCATTTGTTTGTCTCTGCCTCCACATTCTTGGACAGTGATGTTTCCTCCTTCAAGATGTCTTTAGTCTCAATGTCATGAAATGTTTTGCCTATGTTTGCATCTATTTACTTATGGTTTCAGGTCTGATATAAAATCTATTTTGATCTGACCTTTGTACATGGTGTTAAAGAGAGGTCTGAGTTCACTTTTTGTTCATTTTTTATGAGTTTTCCTAATACCACATTGAAGAGGCTTTCCTTGCCCTACTTTGTATAAATCTGAATGCACATACATTCTCCAAGTAAACCTCATGCTGGGCCATAGAACAAACCTATATAAAATCAAAAGGATAGAAATTGTATCAACTACCTTCTCAGATCATCATGCACTGAAATTAGAAGTGAATTACAAAAAGATACAGAGAAAAATCTTTTAACACCTAGAAACTACACAACTCACTAGTGAACATCCAGTGGATCAGAAACTAAATCAAAGAGGAAATCAAAAGATTTCTTGAGAGAGAAGTAGCAGGAAGGAAGGTGCAGTAGGTAGAGAGGAAAGACAGGTTGGGTGCAGAGAGGTTATGTGGGGAATATGCACATGGCAGTTAGACCCTTGTAATAAAGCTGGACGATTCCTAAACCTTCACAAAAAAAGATGTCTTGAAACAAATGAAAATGAAGACATGAATTATCAGAACTTATGGGACACTGAAAACACTGAAGAAGAGATATTAAGAGGAAAATTTATAGATTTGCAAGCAGTCATCAGGAAGGAATAAAGAACCTACATAAATAACTTAATGGCACAGCTTAAAAATTATAAAATGTCAACAAAATGAACCAAAAATAGGCAGAAGAAAATAACAAAGCTCAGAGCAGAAATTAATAAACTAAAAGCCAAGACCAATTTAAAAGGTCCTCTGGGCCTGTCAGGAGTGATTTCTGAGCATAGAGCCAGAAGTAACCCCTGAGTGCTGCCAGGTGTGACCCCCCAAAAAACAAAAAAGACAGAGAGAGAGAGAAATTAAAGAGGGGGTATGGAGTAGGGCATTTGCCTTGCATGCAGAAGGACAGTGGTTCAAATCCCAGCATCCCATACGGTCCCCTGAGCCTGCTAGGAGCAACTTCTGAGCATATAGCCAGGAGTAACTCCTGAGCACTGCCGGGTGTGACCCCCCCAAAAAATAAATAAAAGAGGACACATGAAAATGGATACATATACCCTGCTCTTTAATTGGGAGAATCAACATAATTAAAATGGCAATACTTCCCAAAGCATTATACAGATTTAATGCAATCCCTCTAAGGATACCAATAACATTTTTCAAAGAAGTGGGCCAAACACTCCTGAAATTCATTTGGAACAATAAATGCCCACAAATAGTTAAAGCAATCATTGGAAAAATAAGATAAGAGGCATCACTTTACCTAACTTTAAATTGTACTATAAAGTAATAGTCATTAAAACAGCATGGTATTGGAAAAAAGACAGACCCATAGATCAATAGAATAGAGTGTTTTGAGACAG
>PVKC010038488.1:0-12762 GCA_004027635.1 Crocidura indochinensis
ATAAATAAGGCTATTACTTACAGGGAAAAACAGAGTGTATACCTGCACTTTGACACACTATTCAATACAAAATTGTCCCTTTTTTATAGTACTAAAAGCTCAGAGGCAGAGGATGATAATCAAATTAGGATCCCCAGTGTGTCTGGAATGAATGTGATTGAGTTCATGGTGTATGTAAAAGTAGTTTGCAAACCATAATGTGTATTAGGGTTTGTGTTATAATTAGACTTGTTCAGCTGAGTCAAAGTTCAAGTGCGTAAAAGTTTGCATTAAAAAGGTAAAAGTTGAGTTGGGTGGTTCTATTTTTTGAGGTAAAGTTAACAACTTCTCTTAGTCTCAGGTAAGACCTCAGGTATAATGTGGATACTTCATTTTTGGATATGTTTTCCCCCAAAATACCCCTTAAGAATAAAACACTCCTGGGTACATTGAGTGTGGTATTTGCCTTTCACATATCTCCAGGGTTCAATTCCTCTTCAGTGTAGCACCCCCCACACCCCCCCAAAAAAAGGAAAAAAATACTTCTCATATACTAGGAAAAATGTATAGAAACAAAAGGTTTGACTTTTTCTTTTTTCTTTCTTTTTATTTTTTATCGGCTTTGGGCCACACCCTGCTGCACTCATGGGTTACTAATGGCTCTGCTCTCAGAAGTTACTTCTGACTAGTTTGGGGACCATGTGGGATGCTGGGATTCAAACCCAGTCTGTCTGATGTATGCAAGGCAAAGGCCCTACCCTCTATACTATTGATCAGGCATGATATTTGTTCTTTATAAAGAAGGGAATAATGAATACCCCAATAGAATAAGGGCTAATAAAATAAACAAAATTTACTAAATATTTCTATTATTTAGAAATATTTCTTGAAGTAAAATTTGGGGGATCCATACCTGGTGGTGCTTAGGGGCTACAGAAGTACTGATGAGGATGAAAGAGTGATCCTAATACAGTTTTGGCTTTTGATTTGACTAATATAATTCAGAAATAAGAATTTTCTGTTTAATTAAGTGATGATCATCATATAGTCTCCCTTTTCTTTTCATCTGGTCAAGTTTATTTTTTTTCTGGTTAAGCTTTAAAATGACTGGTGGAAAGTTGCTTTGATTCAATTCAAGTACAGAGCGAGTAATTTTTATTTGGGTCATTAAAATAAGAAACACTCAATAAAGGTAGGCATTTTTCAAAAATTTTTACTGCACCAATATTGCTCTGCTTATAGTTTCATTTTTAGTAGAAAAAGAAAAATTGCAAAAAAATATAAAACGTTTATGATGTAAAGTCAGTGATTTTTAGCTAGACCTTCTCAAAAATTAAGTAATTTTGTTAAGTAATAATTAAAATCTGCTAATGTCACTGTGACACATGTTATCTTTTGGGAAAATGCAGGCTTTTTTAAGTGTTTATAATTGGAGAAGTATTTATTCACCAAACAATTCAGTGAAACCCTATAATAGGCCTGACATCATGCTCTTCAATGGTGATAATATGATGTAGAGAGCAAAATTTTCATCTAAAGATTTAGAATACTATTGATGAAGACAATTGTGAAGAATGATGAAAGAGATTAGAATTTCAAGTGCTAAGAATGTTATGAGTTACAGTATGGAGCCAGGTATGCAGGTCAGTAGTTATAATACATTTCTTGAATGTGAAATTTTCTGGGTTTAATCCTTGACATCTCAAAAATAAATAAATAAATAAAATAAAACCTACATTAAGGACAGGGGATTTTCCGAAAGCAAATAAAAAAGATGAAACAAAAAAAGGCTGATGAAGAGTGGAATGTAAATTTGAGAAAAGACAGGAAATGGAACCTTATTACATCATGATAGTAAATGACAAGTTGAATTTGCCAAGTTGAGAAAAGCAAACAAGATAGTTGAAAGTGTCTGGAAGAAGGACTATCATGAAAGGACAGGAGTTATAAATGCTTCTGATTGCCCTGTGGAGAAATGAAATGTGACAGGAAGGCAGACTGCAAAAAGGAGAAGGAAAACTTCCATCACCATTCATTTAGAAAAGCTATCTATGGCAGTTTTCCTAGTAGGCTTTGTTTTTTTCTATAGAGGTAAAATATAGGAATTTTTTTAAGTGTCTTGGTGTGAATGATCATTGAATTTCCCATTGTGATGGTAGGATCTCTTATGCATGATGGAATAAATCCATAGACCAAATTCCAAAACCATTGGTACAAGCACTAAATTTTTTCTAGCATTTTTTACAGAACTGTCCTTTTTTATTTGTATTTTTTTTCCTTTTCAAAAGAAGCATGGAGTTTCAAGCCAACACACCGAAAAGAAGGTTTTTAAAGATTTTTATCTTGAGACTGGAATGATAAAGGAGCATAAGTTGTGCATGAAATGCTTAGATTTAGTCCCCAGACCACATGGTAGCCATTCCTGCCCCCACCAAGCACATGTTGGCAGTATACTTGCACAGAGAAAATTCCCCCAAGTCAATGTGTTTTTTATTTTTATTTGATAGGAGGACATACTCAGTGGTGCTCAGAGATTGGGTTCTCTTGGCTCTGCATTCAGTAATTACTCCTGACAATGTTCCATGAACCATATGGGATGCCATGGATCAAACTTGAGTCAGCCCATCCAAGGCAAATGCCCTACCCTCTGTCCTGTCTCTTCAATCCGTTTTGTTTTATCTTGTATCTGGTCAGATTGGGAAGGGCTCAGAGATTTTTCCTGGTTCTGTGCTAAGGTATCACTCCTGCTTCTGTGCTCAGAAATCTCTCCTGGCAATGGTGTCAGGGATGAACTAGGTATGCTGCATGCAAGTAAAATGTCCTTCCCTTTATATTACTAATTTAGAGTCCCAACAATCAGTTAGATTTATGTAAAACCAGTATCTTCTAACAATTATCTGAAATAAAACTATCTACTCATTATAGAGACTATCTTCAAATGTTACTATAACAAAAGGGATAACGGCATAAATGAGCCATTTTTAATTAATTCACTAGAATACCAATAAAGTTGTAATAAAAAACATCGCATATATTTTATATGAATATTTTCTGTTTAAGCAGTGCTATAATAAAATGCTTCTGTATTTCATAATAGGATAAAAGGCCTTTACCAGTGTTTGCTTCTTATTTACACACTCTTGCTGCCCTCTGCCTTTTTTGGTGGTTGCTCTTTTTCAAACCTTAACTGTTAGTGCTCAGTCTTTCATAGTCCAGGAATCATTGTTGTGGTTCTTGGGGTACATATTGTCCCAGGATCAAACCCAGTTTGGTTGCATGTAAAGTAAACATCCCTGCACCCAATCTGGCTCTGCATTATGTTTTTAAAACTTTATTTTAAAAAAAATATTAATATCATTGACTTTTCGTGGTGTCACCTTGTTTTAAAAAACTTTTTTATTTGAATCATATTTTAAACACTTGTACAATAGAAAAAAAAACAATAGTAGGGTCAATTCTGTAAGTGTTTAAGCAGAAAAAGTTTAGTATCTTCTTTACTTATGGATCAGTGTGAATTTACATATTTTAAATGTTTTAATAAGTTGTCAAAAGTAGAGCTGTGTAAAGTGATGTCACAATTAAATGGTGGTAGGAAAACTAACCCACGTACCAAATTAGGAGGTTTTATTATCATCTAATAGACATTGGAGTTACTTTCTTGCATATTTATTGCATATTCTTAATGTTCTTGATGGCATCAAAAATAATGAAGTATTTCTGAATGGTAATTGCTTAAAACTCCAAAATGATATTTGTTTACTTTCTAAACAACAAGACATTAAAACAAGAAAGGTCTATTGTTTGATAAAGTTAAGTACAAGAGCTCCTGGCTCAAAGGGTTTGAGCATTGTGTTTTCTACTACCCATCCCCCAGGTCTAATGACTTTAAGCAAAGGCTGCTGGATCAGCCAGGGAATTCTTTCTACTGGCTCTCCCTCTCTAAAACCACAATGTCAGGAAATGTAATGAGAGTGCTCAGCTCAACAAAAGCAAGAGCTTTCCTAATGGGTAACTGACTTGAGAAATCACATCCATTAGAAAAAGTGATTAAATATACATCAGTGCTTTGGCAAGGGAGCATGAAGATATTGTAATAGAACACCATCATGTGATCTATCTCTCATGTTTGAGAAAAGTATTTTTATTTTTTACATGTGTTATCTTTAAATCCATCCACTCAGTTTTTAGGGAGACTTTTTCATGATGGGATTTATGCAGTTTATGACAATTTTCATGAGCGCTAAATTAATTTGTGCCTTGGAAAAGCATTTTATCCATTAAATGCTAAATCAGTGGATGGAAATATTTTCCCCATCCAATGCTAAGGTAATTCCGCTTTTAAAATATTTATAAATATTCGAAAGTACTGAAATGCTCTGACTTGCTCATCAGCTCACAGTTTTTGTTTTATACCATTTCTCCTAATTTCAGGCATTTCCTACTTGGAGTTATTTAAGAACAAATGAATAAAAACTTTTCTAAGGAAGTGGCACTGGGATCTTTGCATTTGTAGTTGATCTCAGGCACACAGGCATCCTTTGGTGAAGCCCTGGAAGCTTTGTTCAACTTTTTGGTATGATTCTTCTGGTTCTGATACCGCGGAGTCCTAGTCACATAACTTCCAAATTATGAGGGTCTAGCACTGAACGGATGGCCAGATTGAATCTCTGAGAGTGAACCCAGGCCCCCTGAGCAGTGCTTGTGTACTCATCTCTTTCCCTCATGCCTTCCCGAAAGCCTCTACTGATGGAAGCCTTTTCGTTCCCAAATTAGTTTCTCACTAGATATACAAAACTTAAATATTTATATAGAAAAATTTATTTGTATGTATTTCATGTAATTTTTTAGCTCTTTTTGTATTTAAAAATTTAGTCATAAACCAATGTTTTTCATCAACTAAGAAATGTTTAATTATCGAATAAAAATGATTACATGGAAAGGGCCTCAGTATACTTTTATTTAGTTTTTTCTTGCTCCATAATAATGAAAAGCAAGTAAAGAAAAAATTGAAAGCAAATATTAAAATATTTAATAGTATTGTAAATAGTACATAGTGAGATATTAAAAAAAAAAGTCATGGGTGAACTCCAAAGCTTCTAAACTTAGTCCTATACTTACTAATCCAACCACCAAATGAAATATTCCCTTAATAATTAAGTCTGTAGATTCTTATATCAGCTGAGATAAGCTATTAGAGATCTGATATTCTGGGAGATTTCTGTTGCTTAAACGCATAGTAAGACACCTTATTTTAGGAGTCTATGAAATGAAGAGAATAGTTTTACAAAGAAATGGTGGACAAGAATAATTATGACTTGCCTATTGTGCATCTCTGCTGGGCTGTTAATCTCAGTGTTTATATAAAATATTAACATTTACATGTAATTTATACCTTCAGAAAAATGGTATCATAAAATTTTGATGCAAAAAGAACCTTACTGAGTTCTCTTGTTGAAATTACTCACTTTTGTAAATGTTCTTGGTGCCTAGAGATACTTTAGCACAGCCAAGTTGTTATCAAGTCTCAGAATCAATATTATAATGGCTTTCAACAGAAAATTTAGCTGACCAAGCATGTTAACTTGAAATATTTTTATGTCCATGGTAACTCTAAGCTCCTAATATATATTGCACTCAATAGCTCCATTGGTTTGTAAGGTTATGCCTTAACTTTAAATGCAGTGAAGCCACTGTAGTTTGCAGAAGTGACAATATTTCAATTTGACTATTGAAAGTATTTATATTATTAAAATATTATTTTAAAATAATATTTTTATTAAGCACCATGATTATACATATGTTTGTAATCAGATTATCATTCATAAAAGAACACTCCCCTTTGCCAGTGCATATTCGTAAATTAAAAGATGAAAAAAAAAGTATCAGACAGCAATTAAAATAGTATATCTCTGCAGCAACTGAAAGTAATTGCATAGAAAATGGGAATAAATCAGAGGAAAGTGCAATAAATGCAACATAAATAAAAATTCTGTTAAAATAGAGTTGACAAATTCTTTGTTTTATTTTATTTTGGGGTCACATTGGCGATGCTCAGGGGTTTCTGGGCTCAGAAATTGCTCCTGACAGGCTCTGGGGACCATAAGAATGCCACGTATAGAACCCTGGTCTGCCTCGAGTAAGGTGTTTTGCTACTGTGCTGTCACTCTGGCTCAAAAAGTTGACAAGTTCTTTTCTAGGATTGATGTCTTAACTTCTTTTTTTGTTTCATTTCATTTTGTCTTTCTTTCTTTTTTTCATACCTACTGATGCTCTAGTCTAGAGAATGTCTTTGCACTCTAGAATTACTCCTGGTGGTGCTGGGGATCCAAGTGAGGTCTATTGTGTGCAAGTCAAATACTTACTGGGGTAGTATCACCTTAGTCCCATGATGACAAAATAAAAAAATTTTTTCACTGTTTTTTGTTTTCTTCTTTATTAAGTAAGGAATGGAGATAAGAATATATAACCATGTTGGTTGATTACCTACTCTGTGCTTCATCGGACTGAAAATTGGGAGTAAAAAATAGACAAAATAGCAAGTCATGATAAATGTAATTGTTATGGAAATTAAAAAAATAAAGAGTTCATGTGTGAAAGAAATAGCCTTTGAACTGGATCTTAGGGAATAAAATGATATATTAGATGATAGCTATATAGATAGTTACCTGGGCAGCTGGGTGGGGTTGAATATCAAAAATGTGCCTGGGACCATTTAGGAAAGGCCTTTGCAAGTTATTCTCATAGACCCCAAGGGAGCCATTGATGATTTTTAACTAAAGAAGTGCTGGGTCAATTTTTAATTTATCACTCTGATAATAATAATAATAATAATAATAATAATAATAATAATAATAATGTGTGTGTACATAGAAAGCGACTGCAAATATGAAGATTGTGACTAAAGTAATACTAAAATAAAAAGAGCCAGGAGTAACCCCTGAGCACTGCCAGGTGTGACTCAAAAACCAAAAAAAAAAAAAATAAATAAAAAAGAAAAAATAAATAAAAAAGATAAAGAATACTTCTGGGATATAAAGGATACAACTCTAGGGAAGATTTGTTTACCCAATATTGAGCCTGTTCTGAGTCTTCAGGTATTGGAAAATTATTTGCATTTCTATAATTAGTTACTGATTTAAATGAGCTAATGCTAATAATATTAGATATGAATAATGTGCAGGTTATAATACTGTTATCTCTCATTTTTACATTCCATTGTAGCTTGTAAGAAAAAAAATCTATTATTCATCAACAATTGCATATTTGCTGGTAGAGTGTAAGCTTATTTTGCTTGGATTATAAATTGATTGCTACCAACCACCCCTCTTCGAATATCAACTGGGAATTAAGCAGTTTCTCTCAAAATGTTCTCTGGACTGTGCATTTTCGATTTCCACCATCTTCTTCCAAGAGAAAGATCTAATTTTCTTGGAAAATACTCAAGAAAATTTGTGAATTCCTATGTAGGTTCTGGATATATCTGGAACTTAAATTTAGCTGGTCACTATAATTTAATCTGGTAGGACTAGCATATGTTTCTCTTACATGTTATCCTTTTCTGTCTCCTCATGATTTTAAAACATAAGTTCTCAATCAGAATTATACCAGACTCCTTATGTCAGGTCTTAAAATTCAGCATGACATGTCTGAGGTAAGGGAAGATAATGTAGTCATTTTCATGTACTTGAAACTCTGATTCTTGGATTTATTTTCTGTGTTGACAATTATTGATTATTTCATATAAAGCCTTACTGTGTTTATAATTTAAGAATGACACTAACAATGCTGCAGGTGTGTCCTGAGCAGTAGTTAGTAGTAGTTAGTTAATTCTGAAACATTTATTTTAGAGACATTCAAAAATACACAGATTTTTACCTCAATTGCTGGTCCATATGAGTATCACTTTACTAAATCAGGAAAGCAAACACAATTTGTAGAGAAAAGATACATCACCTGCTAGGAATTCAAAACTCCCATTGTGACTGATTACATGAAAAAAATATATCCCTTGGGTGTCAGAGACTTTCTAAGAGCAGTGATTCATGAATCTCCGGGATGTAGAACATTATTGTGGAATCATTTTTATCAGTTACCTGTTCTGAGTCAGGAATTATAGGTAGAGGTGCAAAAAACAGTCTACTCCAAAATGTAAACTTCCATGCAAGAAAAAGAAGAAAGAAATAACAATGAGCAAGGACAAGAGAGAGTGGGATACAGTGACTAAAATTTCAGATAAACTTTACATGTTGATACTTCTTGCTTACATGCTTTAATTGTCATTCTTAGCAATTCAGGGTCACCATAGTACATAAAAATAATACTTATAGAAAATAGTAAAGCAGGCAGGTATCAGCAAAGTGAATTGAGAAATATGGCAGATATGTTAGTGACTTAGTCCCTGTCAATTTTGCATTTAATTTTGCATTTGAAATAGCTCTTTAGGGGCCGGAGGGATGGCATGGAGGTAAGGCGTTTGCCTTGCATGCAAAAGGTCGGTGGTTTGAATCCAGCATCCCACATAGTCCCTGGAGCCTGCCAGGAACGATTTTTGAGCCTAGAGCCAGGAATAACCACTTAGCGCTGCCAGGTGTGACCTGAAAACCAAAAAAAAAAAAAAGAAAAAAGAGATAGCTCTTCAAGCAAACAGTTCTCTCCAGTCTATGGATCCAATCAATGGCAATGATTTTCTCAAAACAGTTGTTTAAATGACCATTTTCTTTTTTCTTTCTTTTTTTTTTTTTTTGGGTGGGGCCCACACCCAGCAATGCTCAGGGTTTACTCTTGGCTATCTGTTCAGAAATAGCTCCTGGCAGGCACGAGGGACCACATGGGACTCACGGATTCGAACAAACACCTTAGGTCCTGGGACGGCTGCTTGCAAGGCAAACACCACTGTGCTATCTCTCTGGCCCTAAATGACCATTTTCAATAGTTTTATAATTAACTTTATAATAGTTATATTATAATAGTTTGTAATTAACTTTCGTTAACTTCCTAAGTTTCCCATCTAATATTAGAAATTAAATCCTTTATTATATATACACATACAGATGATATACCCTGCAAATGAACTTAATTCCCACTTAACTCATATTTTATAGAGAACAATGATAGGTTTTTATGCACCTGCTCCACGTTTAGTAAGTTTCTGATTCCTTTTGGTCTCAAACAATAGCAGGAATCTCTGTAGTCCCTTAGGTTATTAATGTGCGGCTTTTGTTGTCAAGGTAGCAGCTGAACTATATCTTTCATAAACAGGTGATAAATTTTTTTCCAGCTGGGCATGGCACCTCCCAGTCATTAGAAGAAATGTCCCAAGAGGCCCATTCCTGTCGTTGTGACATGGCTTAATCATTGTGTACACATTTTAAAAGTCTAATATGTTTTATACTGCACAGTATTGAACTGTATGCAAACATTAAAAATCCTAGCGACCCTTTTCCCTATGTTTAGATGAATGGAAGGTGTTCATTCTTCCTTGGGCAAGACTGAAATGATCTTTGAAAAAACAAAAATGCCAAGTCATGATGGATTCATATGGAAGGAAAAAGAAAACTTCCCCCCAAATATTCATGCTCTTAGATATTTTGGAACTAAAAAGATTAGGCTTAAATGATGGAAGATATCCATGTTTGTTTCGTGTTTGTATCCTTGACCAAGGCCATGGCTTTTCAAAGAGGCTGACTGAGGTAGGAATAGGGGACAGATGTCAAGTCATAACTAAATCTTCTTACCTTGTTTGTTTGCAAGTGGCAAGACAAATTACCTCCCAAAGCAGCACAGGGTAAGCAAGTGGCTCAGAGGCGCAGGAGGCTGAGATTCTCTTGATATTTTAGTACAGAGGTGATTTGAAACCACTGGCAAAAGTTCCTCGGCCTTGAAATTAATTTATAGACGTGATGAATTTTTCTCTCTGTTCCAAGGTGGCCTCTAAAAGAGACTCTCAAGATTCAGCACTATTCCTAGTGGGACTAGTTGCTTTTTGTTTATGTTTTTGGGTAACACCTGGCAGTGCTCAGGCTTTCTCCTGGCTCTGTGTTCAGGAATCATATGGAATGCTGAGTCTTGAACCGAATCAACCTTATCCGCTGTATTATGGCTCTAACCACTGAGGCTAGTTGTTTATCAGTAAAATATAGAAAGTGGAACTTATAACTCCTGTGTTTTTATTTTTAATGTGTTATAATGATTTAAACATATTACAATGTTTAATAAATATTAATAAATATGTATTGCTTATATAGTATATACACATATCAAAACAAAACGTATTGAACATAATAAACATTAGAAATGTTCTTTTGAGGTGAAAATAATAAAGATGAAGGAGAGACACTATATTTTTATTTTGGAGGAGATAAGAGAGAAAACAACCAACAATATAATCCTAGCAAGAGAATTCTGTGATATCAGTAAGAAAAAAAAATCTGTTCACTGGAAGTGGACCTTCTGGAAAATATGCTGGTTTATTTTTCCGTATTTCCCTATTGATCTGAAATACATTTTACTGTGATATTTTCTTGTAACTTATAGTCTTACATTGAATACTAGTTCTATTTTGCCTATTTTCCAACATATTTTTAAGAAATTATTGACCTCTGCATAGGGAAAACTTTTATAAGGTTATTTATAATTTTTCACATACCAAGAGCAGATATTTTATCGGATGAAGGTTTGAAAACAGGAAGAACTGAGTACCCAGCATTCTTAGTGATAGCAAGTGACTATCTCTAAGTCTCCTTTTTTTGGAGAAGGGTTGTGTCACATTCAGATGCTCAGAGAATTACTCTTGGCTCTGTGCTTAGAAATTACTCCTGCAGACTCTGGGGACCATATGGGATGCTGGGAATCAAACCGGGTCAGCTGTGTGCAAGGCAAATGCCCTATACTGCTGTGCTATCTATAGGGCCTGTTTAAGTCTCCTTTTTACTGGAATGAGAATAACAGTAAATTTTATCTGTTGCTGTAAAGGTTGTTTTACAAAGCAGTACTAACACAAAGTAGACACATTAAGTTGATTATTTTCTTCTATAGCACAACCAAAAGCTACCTACTTTCAGAAATCATGTTCTCTCCTAAAAGCTTTTATGTTTGGGTTTTGTTTTAATTTTTTTTTTTTAGTTCCTTAGAACTGGATAGTTTTCTAAGCTGAGCACACTACAACTCAGCATCAATTTTATCATGAAATGTCCTAAAGATTGTCTAAAAATGGAACATGTAGAAGAATTCTGAGTTCCACGTACTCAAACTCCATTTTATAAAGCAGTTGTTTATGTGCTCCTCGCAAAACAGATGAAAATGGAAGTCTATGTAGGCCACTTCTCAAAGCCCAACTTACACGATGGTTTGATATTTTGACTCCTGAAGTAATTGAGGGTATATTTGCAAATATATTCCGCTCAAATTGAATTTGTCAATTTAAGAGGTCTGAAATATGGTCAAATCTCTCTTTTGGTGCTTTGAAAAAAAAATACCACTTACCAAGACAACAAAGAACATGACTTAACTTATTTCTGATTTGCACTTCTGCTTCACATCACAGACTGAGAATTTTATGTTTGCTGACCTTCTCCTCCCACATATTTTGGATTTCTCATCTAAAGGCACAGCTGTGACATCAGTGGTGGAAATTTCCATCTCTGGGTTTGTTATCTTGATTTTTCCTGTTTGCACAAAGGATTTTAGGTGGCTTTTGATAAGGGTAGATATAAAAGGGGATCATTAAAAGGAATTGGAAAATAAATCACAGTGTTTGCAATAGGAGAAGTAAAAGCATAGCAATAGGAAATTTTGTTTTGTCTTTCATACCAGCTCTAAAGCATATTGCTAGTATGATGACTATGTAGCTTAGATACTAAGTATTAAAATTTATTTTCTTGTTTCTTTTATTTGGAGGGTTATTTACTATATATTATGTTTATTAACTATGCTCAGTGCTTATTCCTAGCTCTGCTTAGGTTTGATTGCTGTTGAGGTCGAGGCCTGCTCTTCACAGATGAATGGGAAGACCCTTTCCAAAGACAACTTAAAACCTACAGGGAGCCAAAAAGATATTGCACAGGCCAGTCTGGGTTAAATCTCCAGCACCCCATATGGCCCTCCAAGACAACTAAGAGTGAGTGATCCTTGAGGAGATCTAATATCTTGTAAAATGTTTTGGACCAGAGCCAGGGAGATAGTTCAAGGAGAGTGTGCACGCAGGAGCCTTGGGTTTGATCCCTAGCACCACATGACCTCCTCAGTACTGCTAGGAACAACCCTGAGCAACGATCAAGAGTTGCATTAGTTGTATACTGTTCTAAAGTGCTTGAAGCTGTCACTTATAAACACTTTTATTTTGTTTTCTTTTAATAAAAATTATCACAATTCCAAATATGTTCTTCCAAATGTATAATTTGCTTGTAAATTTTTATGTGTGCTACCTCTTCACCACACTAAGTAAAATAGGACATCATCTTTTATAATAACTTTCTACATGCAATAATTTTGACTCTTATATCGCCAAGATATGTTATATAAATTATATTATAATCATAATAATGAAATATGCTAATTTTTTTGGGGGGGGGCCACACCCGGTGTTGCTCAGGGGCTTCTTCTGGCTTTGTACTCAGAAATTGCTCCTGGCTTGGGAGACCATATGAGATGCTGGGGGATCAAACCGCGGTCTAAGCTAGAGTGGGCAAGGCAGATGCCTTACCTCTTGCACCACTGCTCCTGCCCAGAAAGATGCTAATTTTGAGACCAAATGTACTCTATGTGCTAAAACATTTGAATATATTG